>JAGFPH010002752.1:163786-180461 GCA_018207615.1 Philaenus spumarius | reverse complement strand
ATTTCAGTATATTCTCATGTAAACCGAATTCAATTTTATCGCTGTAACTTGCGATTCTGAGAGTTTGATTCTGCGTATATAAAGTAAATTGATTTACGTCAATGGAAATGTATTAAACCACCCCTCAGTAAATTTAGTAAATAATATATTCAAACGTACTTGTATGCAGAACGCTGTGCAGAACGGTTCTTGATTCTACTACACAGATTGAAATCTGTCTGTTGCAAGATGGCGTCAGCTCAACAAAATGCGTTTGCAGTTTATCAGAGTATGGTGATTACTGTCCAGCGAACTTTCTTCCTCTTTTGGGATTAATTATGTCTTTGACAAAGAACTCTGCCTTTGGTATCGAACTTTAAATATTCGTATGTAAGATTTAGGTTAACTTTGCATTTATGTACGCGAGTACTTGACATTACATGTTTCATCACGCCACACTAGAAAAATTACTAATTTATACAAACTGTCATATTTTAATGACAATATTTTTGAGTTTTCGCCTATAGTCTATTCAATTTATGCTTTTTATGGTGTGATTTGATAAACACATGACATTTCAAGATTTTGTATTGGGAATTTTCGTTTCATCTTCTACACACTGGGTTAGCTAGACACTTTCAAAAATCTAAATATCTTCATTTCAAGTCCGATCAACGCAGCAAATTTTCGGTTAAAACATAATACAAACTGCAACAAAGTTGATACATATATTATGATGTATCAAGTCTGGAGACTTAATACAAAGCAATGGTTTCCAATGGAAATTTTTTAATTGGCCATCAAATTGGAAAAGTGGTTAATATTATCACAACTGGGTGTTATAGACATTCTTTTGAATTGTGAGGTCCAACATTTTTCTATCTATGTTAGAAGCCGAGAAATCCAACCATCTCCATATTGTTTACACTCTCTGTGTAACCCTTCTCAATCTTTGAATTTGTACTTTGTTTTATTTTGGAAATTTGTTTATAACGTACCATACTTTTTGAAAAGCTTGTATATTAACTTAGTATAATCATTAATGATATTATTTTATGATTTATTGTATTATCTTTTATTTTATACTGTGTTACTTTTTGCTGGTTATTGAAGTTTTCTCTCGACTTCAACACACCTTCAATGATCCGTCAAAAACTAACAATTTTATTAAGTACATCGACGGATAGTTTATTTTCAACGAATTTTAATAAACTGGTTTAATTCCACTCAATTTTGTTTTATTTTTTAAAAGAAAAATTACGCATGTTTTGCATGCTTGAAATTTTATACTGTTTAAAAAATGATAAGTATATATTGAATTGAGTTATGTTCTCAAATAAAATTAATTATATCCAAGTAATAGTCAAAGACGTTACCCTTAGTTTGACAGTGACACATCGTAGAAATTTGTAATTTGTGTAGAACTTAAAATAAAATAAGATAAATAACTCACCTGGTGGAGAGATCTAGCTTTACAGCAACTCGTGGTTAGGCATACAGCCTGAAACACATAAATATCACATTACAATACTTAACAATGGAGAATTATCTATAGTAATTATATTATTAGATATTATTTTCTAATATTTAATACAAATGTAATTTATATGTTTACAACATGAACATTCTTCATTTTATAATTTGTTAAAGTTGCGTTTTTAAATCTCTTTTACAATTTAAGAATTAAATAAAATTATAAATTTGGAAGTACATAACAAGCTGGAAAAACAAATCGAAAATAATTTGCAGTTTATCAATGGCAAGGTTGTATAGTAAATTTAAATTTAAGTTTTATATTTTATTTGCGTTTGTTACTATCAGGCGTGTTCGCGAACTAAAATAGGGCCGAGTAAAGCAATTGTTATAAATGATGTAATAATATGTGATTTCAAATAATAGCAAGTAATATAAAAATGTGAAAAACTATGAAATTTCAAACACAGCGGGATGGTGGTAATGGCCGACTTTGTGTAATGTTATTTATTGTAATGCCATTTTGATTTATGATTGAGACTTCACTAATGCAAAAAATTAATGTATTTATTTAAAAATTTCGAATCCTTATATATTATTTCTCAAACATGTTTTTATCGCTAAACGATATCTTTCTTAATTCTTCATCAAAATTAATGATTCAAACATAATTTTAAAACTTTCGTTTCTCTCTATTGACGCAAAATAGATAAATAGCTTAAAATTCATGTTTTCGTTAACAAAATTAATTGAAAAACTTTCCCAAGAAAATACATATGATTCCTAATGAAAGACGCCATTTAACAATCTGTTTAACTTGCATGATATCTGTTAGATTGTTTACGTACTGTATGCAAGTGTAATCTATCACGCAAATCAATCAAATTAAATCAACGTAAAGCGTTAGATCTTTACATTTTTTATAAACTGTTATTTATAAACCAATGTAAATAAATAAACGTAATTAACTTAATTAAATCAACGTATTAAATCATGTGAATGTAGGCCTAATCTTAACCTGTGAAATATACGCGCGGGTCAGCTAGTTATATTTGAATTTCTTTTACTATCTATATGTTGTTGTTTTGTGGTTATTGTTTGCATAACCATAATATTATTTGTTACGATCTACTGGCTGAACTTCACCATTTTTATCTAACAGGTGATATAGAAAAAATCCTCTTGCTTTGTTTTTCATTTGCACCCATTGAACTTAAATATTGAAATAAATAAAATACAGCAGACATTGCGAGAAGATAGCTGTAACATGAGGTTTCAAGATACTACGTTTCTTGAACCGACATGCGAAAAATAACGGTAATTGCAAAACTTGTAAGAGATTTAATGACGACGTTATATTATGTAAGTTCAACGTACTTGTAACAAATTACAATACAAACTGTATGTCTTATATTATAATGTGTGATATAACTTACGATGTGTTAATGTACCTTAAATATATATTGTACATGAAAATCGTATACAATCAGCAATAATGTCAAGAGTGCTTACAACAGATATTAGAGGTTTAAATTGAACGATTTTCACAAGTAAATAGAAGCTGCACTTTCTGTTGTATTATTAGCACCAGGACTGTCACGAGGGGATTTAGTCAATCAGCAATACGTAATATATATGAAATGTTACAGCTGTACAAGAACTATCTATGCTTATATTCTATGTTTATTATAATGTGTATACATTTATATAAAATGCAATCTGCAACGCTCTTTTGTGTGTAATGTAGTATATAAAATATTCATATAAGTATCGACTCTGTAAATACTTCCAATAAAGTTTGTATATTATAATATTATGAACTAATATATTCAAAAATATAATACTCGATATTATAATATTCTTGAACAGATATAATAAGTAAAGAACGTACTTTTTTTAAACAACTATACTGCGTCAAAAGTATAGTGTTAGCTAATTTAATGTAGGGAGTCGAAGTCGGACGGTACTCTTCCACGGTGGGCTCAGCTCACAGGACTATCCCAGAAGGGATGATCCAGTGACACCTGGTCACTGCAGGGCTACCCTCCTAATTTTGGGGGTCACTTTTTGTCACATGACAGGAGGTGCTGCAGGCTAATGTACCGACGCCGCGCAGCCTGGGTGGAGGAACTAAAAACTCTCTGTCCCAGGTCAGTAGCAACACATGGTGGTGTTGGGAAGCGCGACCAGCCTAAGCTTAGTCTTGGTTTGGGAGTTCCTCCTCGCTGCTGGGAAAAGTGGGGCGTCCACGACTTCCCCGCGTGGGCGATAACGGTGACTCTTGAGGAAAGGGTGGCTGGTGGTTGAGGTGAATGTCTTACTGCGGGGGACTGGATCCAACACACCTCTTTGCGCCCTGGAGGCTTGAGTGAGCCGTGGTCGGGACTGGCAATCCTTGACTAGGGGTACTCACTATGCAAGCGTGTAGTGGGGCAAGTGCAGTAACTGTGAGTAGGTCTATCGAAGGTGAAACAATCCAGGTCTGTTGGTTCGGGTCTGGTGATGTTCGCTGGAGAGACGGCTGAGGGGCAGTGGCTGGGCTACGGAGTGCTTCAGTCGTGGGAGGACAATGTCTGGCGAATGCCTCACCACAGATGGTGAGAACGCTGCTCAAGACCCTAGATGGGGCAAAAACCTAAACTATTACTATTATGGACCAAACAAATCAACCCAAAGACACACACACATCAAGAGCGGCAGGGGAATCTCCAGTTGAGGTAGACCAAGCGTCACAAGATATGAATATGCTCATGGAAGTCCCAGTTGGACATGCCATGTCAAACGCTACCCAAGGGAGGCCAGAAGCTCTATCTGAGCAGGCTGGTTGCTCAAGGGATAGTGCTGAAGGTTCAGATTCTGAGCTGAAGAAAACGGCATCAATGATCAACAGGATGCATGTTAAGGACTCAGTCAAGAGGGGTGCTGCCTTCTACAGAGAGAAGAAGAGGCGGCGCAAAGAGGAAAAGATGGCTGCAGGGACATGGGTGGAATCCCCAAAGCAAACTCCTGTGAGCAGGGAAGTAGGGGCTGGCAGTGGAAAGTCAAAGAGGCTAAGGTCCGAGGTCAGCACTCCTTCAAGCTCAGGAGTGACGCAAACGCAAAAAAAAACCTAAGGGGGGCCAGTAATGACATTAGCAGAGAGGCTGGCCTCCATTAAGGTTGCTGTGATCCCCAGAAACTATCCGGAAGGGCAGCTCACTGAGGAGGACATCCTGGAGCTTTCGTCTGTGCTGATCGCACAGATGAGGCCTCTGTCAGATGGATGTCTGCCAGGCTTCAGTGAGTCGCCCAGACTGAATAGTGGCGCTATGGTTCTGCTGTGTGGTAACCCGGAAACCAGAGGTTGGCTGGAACAGGCAGTAGCGAGATGCAACCCTTGGAAGGGGGTAGATCTCGAAGTGGTGGAGGCGAAAATGGTGTTTAATGTCAGCAAGGTTATCACCAGGTTTCCACCTCCATTCGACAAAATGAAAGTTGAGGATGTAATCTCAAGGATTCATCAACATGATATCAATCTCCCAACACGAGATTGGAGGATCATTAATGCTAGAACCACATGTCCTCAGGGGCGTACGGTAGTGCTAGGGCTAAATGAGAAGGATCTGGAAGAGCTCAAGAAGAGAAACCTTAGGGTTAGGCTTGGACTTGGGCAAATCCAGTTTCAGATCATTAGCAAACATCAAAGGGATGCTGCCGGCAAAGAAGGGGCTGAGGGTGGTTCAAGCCAACCTTCAGCATAAAAAGGCTGCTAGCCTTAACCTGGCCACCAAGTTCAAGACCGAAAAGATTGATGTGGCTCTGATTCAGGAACCATGGGCGGTCAAAGGTAAGATATTGGGGCTGGGAGACTCTGGGGGTAGGCTGATGTACGATATGTCATTAGACACCCCCAGAACATGCATGTTAGTAAATAAGAATATTAATGCTTTTTTGCTACAAGAGTTCTGTTACAGGGATCTGGTAGCAGTCAAAATAAGATTGGATTGTCTGGAAGGATGCAGGGAAATTATAATAGGCTCTGCGTACTTTCCTGATGACTTGGCTAATCTTCCACCAACTGAAGAAGTTGGACGGCTCGTGGAGGAAGTAAAGAGGAAAGGGCAACACCTAGTCCTTGGAGTGGATTCCAACGCACATCACTCTGCATGGGGCATCACAAACTGCAATGCTAGAGGTATGGCTCTGTTTGACTACATTTCTAGGTTAGATCTAGATATAGTAAATGTAGGTAACAAACCTACTTTCATCACTAGAGTGAGGAGAGAGGTTCTAGATATTACTTTATGTACTCAACATACGGCTAAACTCATTAAGGGTTGGAGAGTCTCGGAGGAGCCATCTTTGGCAGACCACCAGCATATCCAATTTGAATTGATGAGTAAACAATTTGTAAACTCAAGATACAGAAACCCCAAAAAAAACTAACTGGAATAAATTCAGGGAGGATTTGGGGCAGGCTGTGCAAGAGTTTAGTACTGAGGTGAGGGAGGTAAGTATGTTGGAAGAGGCAGCGGAGCAGCTGCAAGCTGCTGTGCAGCGTGCTTATCAGGTCAACTGTCCCCTCATTGAAAGGAAAGAATATGGTAAGGTAAGGTGGTGGAATGGGGACCTTGCTAGGATGAAGAGGGTAAGAAAAACGTTCAAGACCTCTGCTCGTCTCGGGTGCTGTGATTCATACCACAAGATACTCACGGAGTATAACTTGGCAATCCGGAAAGCAAAGAGGGACTCTTGGAGGCAGTACTGTGGAAGAGTTGAAACATGCTCTGAAGCTGCCAGACTTCAGAAGGTCCTCAAGGCTGATCGTACTAATGTGGTAGGTTCTCTGGAAAAACCAGATGGCTCTTACACTCGGTCGGGGTTGGAAACGCTGGAAGCCCTCATGGCATGCCACTTTCCGGACTCTGAGAGAGATGAAGAGGGTTTATCTCTATGCACTGGTGTAGTGCCGCGTAGAGCGGATTGGAACTGTGCAAGGAGAATCATTTCAGATGCAAGTGTGGAATGGGCCATTAAGTCGTTCGAGTCGCACAAGGCTCCGGGGCCGGACGGGATTTTTCCTCTGTTCCTCAAGGAGGGATTGGAAGAGCTCAGGCTGGTGCTTGCGGAGATGTTTCGGGCGAGTCTTGCCTTGGGCTATGTTCCAAAGCAATGGGCGGTGGCTAGGGTGGTGTTTGTACCAAAGCCTGGAAGAGCGGGTTATGCTCAGGCCAAGGCATACAGACCCATCTGCTTAAACTCATTTCTACTCAAGACAATGGAGAGAATACTGGATAGAGATATTCGGGAAACAGTGCAAAGGAATTTAGCCTTGCACGAAAATCAGTTTGCGTATAGGCCAGGCAGATCCACAGATGCAGCTCTACATCAACTTGTGAGCAGGCTGGAGGAAAGCTTGGAAAGTAAGGAAGTAGCACTGGCAGCTTTTCTGGATATAGAGGGTGCCTTCAGTAACACTTCACACCAGTCGATGTTGAGGTCGTTAGAGGGGTGTGGGGTGAACAAAACTGTTGTAGGATGGATTGATGCAGCAGAAAAATTCAGGCATCCCTGTATGATGAATCTATCATGGTCACGGCTAGGCGTGGATGTGCTCAGGGTGGTGTTCTTTCCCCCTGCTATGGAACCTTGTAGTGAACAAGCTTTTGCGGAGGCTGAATGCACAAGGATATTACACCCAGGGTTATGCCGATGACGTTGTCATTGTGGTAAGAGGCAGAGATCTGAAGATTGTAAGTGAACTCATGCAGACTGCCTTTACTCTGGTTGAAAGATGGTGCAGGAGGAACAGCTGGCTGTAAATCCTGGATAAATCTCTCTTATTCCCTTTACAAGAAAGAGGAAATTGGAGATTAATCAACTGTCTAAGCTCCTTGGGCAGGAGGTAGCATTTGGGGATCAGGTAAAGTACTTGGGTATCCTGCTGGATAGAAGACTTACCTGGAATCCGCAGATGGAGAGGGTGATATCTAGGGCCAAGAATCTTATGTTTGCATGTAAGAGGGCTGTAGGTAAAACATGGGGGTTAAAACCAAAGATGGTTTTGTGGATTTACACCATGATTATTAGACCACTAGTCGCCTATGCGGCGGTAGTATGGTGGCCTAAAACAGTTCAGAGTGTTGTCGGTGGGAGGCTGGATAGTGTCCAAAGGATGGCTTGTCTGGCTGTCACGGATGCTATGGGGTCGACTCCGACGGATGCTTTGAATGCCCTCCTGGATCTCCCTCCTCTTCGTGCGTTTATACAGGGACAGGCCAGGATGGGAGCGTATAGACTGCAGCAGATAGGCTGCTGGAGAACAAGATGGCCTGCGGTAGGCCATTGCAAAATAAATCAGGTGGTCTCTAAGGAAGTTTTAAACATGCCGTCAGACCACATGATTCCAAAACTCTCTATTGAGAAACTCTTCAAGACAAAAATCTTCTCTAGGGAAGAATGGGAGTCTGGAAAGGGTTTGTACGACGAGCAGGATATAGTCTGGTTTACAGATGGCTCGAAAACGGAGGAGGGAACAGGGGGTGGAGTCAATGGGGTTCAACCTGAGGGCTCTACTGTCTTGTATATAGGCAAACATGCTACTGTTTTTCAGGCAGAAGTTTGTGCGATCTCGGAGTGCATAGAAGAGAATCTTAGAATGGGATACAAAGGTAAGAACATCCTAATTTTTTCGGATAGCCAAGCAGCGATCAAAGCGCTAAATTCATATAGAGTAAAATCTAAAGTGGTTTGGCACTGCCTCTCGGCATTGATGAAGCTTAGCCAGGGGAACGAGGTTTCTGTGTGCTGGGTCCCTGGGCACTCAGGCATTGATGGTAATGAGAGAGCAGATGAGCTAGCCAGGAAAGGGTCTGAGGCTCCTCTTGTGGGCCCTGAGCCGGTGCTTGGGATTTCCTATGGGCATGCCAGAGCATCGGTTGAGATGTGGATGCAGGAGGGCAAAGACAAAGCCTGGAAGGTTTCAGGAACAGGTGGACTTGGCAGGAAGTTGTTCAAGCCAGGCAGGAAACATGCAGAAGAACTTATCTCGCTAGGAAGGGATAACATGAGATGGGTGGTTGGCCTATTAACAGGTCACTGTCATCTCAGGAAACACCTACATAGAATTTGGATTGCTGAGGAGAGTATATGCAGGAAATGCGGAATGGCTGAAGAATCGGCGGAACACATCCTTCTGGAATGTGAGGCTATAGGTAGAGCCAGAACTTTCACCTTGGGCCCACCAGGGCAGGAAAGGGAAACCATCCTATTAAACCCAATAGGTAGCATCTGTTCCTTTATCAGGAATACAGGTATCACTGGGTGGAAGTAATTATGAAAATCAAGGGGGCAAAAGATCTTTTTTGGTCGACGCCGGCAGGGTTTCTGTTTAGGACCTTGCAACCCACAAAAAAAAAATTAATGTAACTATTTAATGTATTGATTATTTAATGTAATACTATTTAATGTAATACGGTGTTCTAAAAGTTCGGCACTCGCTATAGACGCGATTTATAGGGTGTTGGTCGCAGTATCTTCCAAACGGTAGGCCCAGCCTAGGCCGACCAAATATCTAGAGTAGGTGGGAAATTATTGGCCGAATGCATAACCGAAGTGTTAAGATTTTAAAAGCAAATGGTTATTGATGTAAAAACCGTCTTATGTCGACCGTGAATATGTTTTTAATAGATTTTGACTAGTTTAGTTACAAAATAGTAATTTCGCTGTGTTGAGTTTTGTTGTTTTATTATATATACGCCACCCAAAACTTATGTTTAAGTTTATCGTTTTTTAAATAATTTTTTTCCTTGTTAACTAATTTTAAGATTTGAAATAGATTTAAATTTCTATTGCAACTACTTTTAGACGTAGCTGTTAAAAATTTTCATCATTTTTTTGATCTATTAAAACCAATTTTTATTGTATACTAGTTATATTAGTTTCCTGTGATTTTGTTTAGGTATGATTGTATTAGTAGATCAAAACCGTGAAGGTTTTTCGTTTCAAACAGTATTACATGAATCACAAAATAAAAAAAATAAAACTTGTTGATATCCTTAAATAATAAAGCCTTTACAAACAATGCTTCCTATTAAAGTATTATGCACTTTATCTCCCCAATCGTTGCTCCCACATTTGGCTTTTTAAGTTTGAATTATTTCAGGTTAGCAGGTTTTATAACTAAGTCAAATTTCACTGGCCATTCCATGTGACAAACAGACAGGCGAACAGCGATTCTTTAAAGATAGATTTTCCTTTGAAGGCACTTAACCCTAAAAATTAAGAATCGTTTTTCTTCTGTTGAAATACAGTATCTTATATTATTTTGGTGAAAGTTAAAAATTAAAAGTGCAAGTGTTTTATTTTTCTGCGAACTAGAATCAAATTAATCCTATACTTTTAGGTATCCAAAAGTAGTATTTGTATTCTATATTTTATATAGATGGTACTAACGTTTTCATAAAAGTTGGCGCTTACTGTTTGTTTGTAGGCTAAGGACTGACATTTGAAATATTCATTTATTTAACTGGAATTTACACTAACATATTCAACAATTCATTCAGCCCCTCTCGGTAGGCCTAAGCTTCCATTTTTCTCAATTCCGAGTTTCCTAGATTTAGTCCAGGGTTAAACCTTTAATCACCCTTTTCACATTTGCCCCGAAAAATATGTAAATATGGATTTTATAAATGTTGTATTCTCACCTGGTAAAATCATACCGAGAATTCCAGAAGTTTATACTGTGCTGATCAAATATATTTTCAACCCTGTATTTTGTTTTTACGCGTAATGAAACAAATATTTTTTGCTATTTTTTTTGTTTGAACCCTGTTGTACAATTATATTAATGTAACTGCATTATCTGTTTTAACTATACAAATCTTATAGCACACGATTACACAATAAATTTAAATAAACTAAATTAGAAAGTTATTATATAGATAATTTATTGAAATTCTAAGTTTAAATAATAAAAACAAATAAATATAATATTGACTAATAATTATTTTAATTTGTGATTAAATATAGAACAATTTTATTTTCAACTATTACAGCCATATTTATTTATAAATCCAGTTTAAAATATTTTTAAATGCAGTGTCAAAATGTGTGTATTGATTTCTAATCTCTAGAACACCAGATATCTTACGCGCTTTGTTAAGAAAAAAATGATTATTAAAACTAAATACAGGTAGACCTCCAATTTTAAACCAACTATATGAACTCAGATTAATAAAATAATAAAGCGTTTTAAAAAGTATTCGTTTTTGATTTATCATTCCAACATACCTTATATCGCCCTCATGCCCACAGGTTAAATGCCATTTAAATCCTGTATTAGTTTTTAATTGGATCTTATCTAAACTGGCTGTTTAGGCGATTTTTTCTTAAATCAGATGTTTTAAAATGAATTATTTCAGAATTTATTAGAATTTAATTTGATATTTTACCATGGTATTTGTAGGTTTTATAGATACTAGTTTTAAATTATGTATAATTTATAGCCTATATATGGAAAGTTTAACAAAATAAATTTTTACTTTTTGGTTTATATACATATAACGCCCATTCACAAAGAGATAAATCTTGACATAAAAATAACACAACATTAAATACGTTCAGATCAGAAAATATACCAGGTGTCTTAAAAGTCCCATCCCCCATCTTATTTTTTTTTTTTATGTATGCAAACAGACAGATTTGCTTTGGGGATTGTTAACATGACCAAAAGTGTAGTTTTTTGGTATATCATAAATTTCAAACTCTCCCCCAAAAATGGGGTATTTTGGGTGTAAGTAAACAATTTTAAATGAGAACGCCTATTGAGTGACACCTCATTTTAAAGGCGTAGATGAAAGAAGAAAATAGGCCAAACCGGAGGTCTGTATGTTGACTCTATCTAATATAATGGCCAATGAAAGTTATAATGTTCCCCCATTCAAATAACATTACATTTTTATATAATGTAGGCCTCAATGAGGGCCTACTGGATGAAATCCTTGTAAAAATAACAGATTGAGACGGATTAAGCATTGGGCTATCCGCTCAAGAAAATATTTTTTCAATGTGATAAAAATTTTGCTAAGTCCTTAAGACAGACTAGTGCGGAGTATATATGTTGGACCATCAAAGGTCAATGGGATTTCAACTAAAAAAAATCAATCCAGCAATTAGTAGAACAATGGAAAAATTAAATTAATAAAACATTTTTTTTATGTTATTAAAATATAGAAGAGAATAAGGGAAATAAAATATGTTAATAAAGTTTTTATGGGAAATAAAGGGTTAAAAAGTTGTTGATTATAGAAAATTTATAAAAAAGTTAAAAATTAGAATTTTGAAAACTTTTAAAATATATAAATGGGTTATAAGAGTTCAGTAGGGGAAGAAATTAAGTAATAAAGAAGTTTTTCTTAAATAATAATAATTAAAAGGGAAATAATTAAATAAAGAATAATTAAATAATTAAAGTTGAATTAAAGTATTTTAAAGGGTGAATTAAGTGAATATTATTGTGAATAAATAGAGAAATAATTAATACAATATGTACAGACCAGTGGATGATAGCTATAATAAAGTAATTAAAGTAAGTGCGGGGGGGGTTAAAGTAATTAAATAAGACATGTAGTTGCCAAAAACGTAATAACTTTACCAAATAAAAAGCAATATAGGAACTGTAAACAGATACTTAAAGATTGTGGTAATAAAGGGTAACAATTAAAATTAATAAAAAATCATTCATTTGGGAAATCCGCGAGTTGAAACAAAAGAGATCGCGGAAAAGCGGTAAAAGGCGAACGCGAGGGCGTAGAATTTCAACTCGAGTTTGTACTTAATCAGGGGGACAAGCTGAACAAAACACCACCCAGGACCAGATCCGACCACAGGATACCAGGAGACAGGATTTTGGAAATTTATGAACACTATTTGAAAGCTTTGGTTGAAACAGGTAAAAATATACAGTCTTACAGGACAGAAATCGTCAGTCGGTCAAAGAGTAATACACGCCCCTAATGCAGTGCAGCCAATTCTAAAGTAAATTACAATAATCCAATTAATTTTATAAATTCCACAAGACAAATAAATTCAGAGATATTCTGGCAGAGAAAGATGTCAAGATGAAGGGAAAAATGCTCAAAAAAATATGTTAATTATAACCGAACAACGGCCAATAAAAGAAAGGGAAGAAATGGGATTTTCGAAACACATGTTGGCAAGCCAGGGTTCAATCTTAGTGAAGCAAGTCAGGAAGGAAGAATTGTTTCGCCAGTTGTATATTAGTACTCCGGGAAATCTCCACGCTTCTCGATAGGTTATCGCACTAAGCGGAGAAAATAGTTAAAGTTTTTAATACAGTGTTAACTATTTAATAATTTCAAGGTCTGATTCGGCGTTTAGTTAAAAAGATCAGATAGTATTAAAGTTTGATAGAAGTTTATCGACAAGGTATTAAGAAACATTAAGAAGAGATCTCGTCATAAAGAAACGTTAGCTTCGTTCAAGACGCAACAGAAGGCAGCACCCAGGAGTATCCAGGATAACAGCGGCTAGGGCTGTTCACCGTGGGAAAGCCAGGATATCCAAGGAATCCAGACGAGTCCGAAGGAAGGAGACATCACGGGACTTGGAGTAAGAAGTCGGGAACGCCGCTCTGGAACAAATCTTCAATCAGGAAATCTCCGTAGTCGACAGTAAGGTAGTGTCGCAGCAGCCTATATTAATTTTCATTTTTACAACATTGACTAGATTAGGGAAATAAATTTTAAAATCTTACAATATAATTTTGGGGGAAATTTATAATAATTATATCAAGTCTTAAAATATTTCTATCATTCCACAAACGGTCTAATTTTATTAAATTCAATATTTTAAATGTATAATATATTAATTTCAGTTAAGTCAGCTAAGGAAACATTTATGATTAATTATTTTTGTTGTAAATATATTAAGCACATACTTTCAAGAAGAAGATTAAAAATTTATAATTTGAGTTCCAATTTAAAAAAATTTGTTATTCAGTCTACTCCTCAAAAATTAAACCTAATAGTAAGAAATGTTAGTTTTAAGAATAAATTTATTGCATAACAAACTGTGTACTGTTCTCCGAGATTCACGACTTCAAGAGAGAGAGTTTCATCTCACCATTAAAATTAGTGAATATTAAAAAAAAAAAATTTGCGAAAAACTTAAGGGTTTTATCTAAAGATAAATATCCTTGCAGAACGATCCACCCTCTATACTGGGCTGGTAGAGCTAGCCAGGACTTATACAAGGTGATACCATCAGCAATTAACCGTTAATTAAGGACAAAATTTAATTAAGCGATTTATCCAAAATTTGTCGGTGGTAAGAGGGTTAGTTGTCGGGTTAGGGTCGCTGGAGATAGCGAATAGGCGGCAGGATCGCAACAAACGACACACCGTAAGCGAAGCCAGATCGAGGGGAAGGTCGGTTCCGTTGCAAGATGTAACATGTTTTACATTTTGATGTTATTTAAATGTGGAAAAATTATAACTTTGATGGGCCATTTTGTTGGATAGAGTCAACATACATACCTCCGGTTTGCGCCAATTTTCTTCTTTTACCAAGACCTTTGAAATGAGGTATCACTCAATAGGTTCTCATTTAAAATTTTCGACCTACCCCCAAACTACCCCATTTTTGGGGAAGGGTAGTGAAATTTACGACACACCAAAAAACACCATTTTTGGTCATGTTAACAATCCCCAAAGCAAATCTGTCTATTTCCATTAATAAAAAAAATAATAGAGGGGGGATAGTATTTAAACGGAAAGAAAATAAATTTTAATAACTATTGGATGCTTCTGCGTTAATTTCTTCATGAGCTCAACTCATAGAACTTACTGTACATTTAGTTTGGCTTCAAAAATTTACTTTAAATGTTAAAGCTGATAATAAACCGAATAATCACTATTGTCTGAAGAATGGTATTTTACTTAAGTTTCATATTTCACATTCTTAAAAACTATAATTGATATTCAAATTTAGATTATATACTTAACTTTATAGACAACCATTTCTACTAAAGTTGGACATTAATAGATTCATTGGTTTATGTTATAGGTACATGTTATTGTGTAAAAACGATTTTGTTCTTAAAAGTGATTTATAGCTTAGTATTTCAATTTGTATTGTTTTGTTTTTTATAGTTATTGCTTTAAAGAATTCTTGAAGTTGAAGTAAAAGGGTATTTAATGATACTGACCAATAACACCAACTTCTTCTTTCATGAGTTTAGAGAATATTTGGTTAAAGTCAGACTTTATTCGATGATTGAATCAAAGGTCAGGTTATAGTCCAAAGCACATTCAATTATTGGATCCATTAGACAAAACGGAACCAGACCATATTCAGGAATCCATCTCATTTAAATGTAAATTAAATTACTCGTCAGAAATGTCGTCGGAAAGTTGACGCGTTCTTGAGGAAGGCAACCCAAAAATGTTTTACATATAGAAAAAACCTAATGTTTATTTTAATCTAATCTGCCTACTAATATTTAAATAAAATGGAAGACTAAGTACATTATTGTGAACTGTAGATAATTTATTTGTCAAAATTTTTAGTTTTAAAATCTATTTTGACATTTGTAATACTATATAGTAATAATTTAATTAGTATATATTGTGTAGAAGAGTGGTGTAAATTTGTTTCTTAAGATGATTTGTTGTTTGAAATGTAAGCGTTCAGAATGAAAAGCCAAAAAATATGTATAAACACATTTAGAATAATATTATTAATAATAACAAAATTTACATGATTACCACGCAATTATTTACAAATAATGTATCCAATTGAAATTAAAAAAAGAATCTTTCTCCAGGACAAAAGACTGACTGAGGAGTTGGACAGTAAAATTGTTCCTGAAATAAAAATTCTCTGCAAATAAAACAAATTAAAATTATTGTATTATTAGTTTTTGTAATTTTCTCTTTTTTAACATGCAGAGTAAAACATCTTGCGTTTTATATATGCAAAATTTAGGTAGACCTTCTAAACATTATCTAAAACCTTTGTATTGGACATCGACGACCAACCCTTACTATAAGGGAGAAAAAGGTTAGGTCGCAAAACAATAAATCCATGATTCCTTTATACACAATATCGTGTCACTTCAAAATTGTTGAAAATATACTAAATATTACTAAAATGTGTTGTGTGAAACTTTTTATAATAGCTGAACCTTTAGCTCAGTGGGGGGCCCACTGAGGGTCACTATCCCTATTATACTAACGGATTGGGATTTAAAGTAAAAAAAACATACTTTCCTTAGTAGGCATGTTATAAAATCCTTTAAAAATTTAGGTTATAAAATTGGAATGGATTTAATACGGTGCCTACTAAGGGATTTATTTATGATTTTTGGTTTGACCTTTAATAAGTCATCCCTTCTGAAACTATACAAACGTTTTAGAAAAAATACTTTGGTAATATTTAAAAGATTTATAATAATTTCAAACATGCTAAAAAAAACCCATCAGTGATTACTCACACTTTGCAGTAAGAGTTGGCCGTATAAAAAATGTTCATGCAAAAGTTTTAGATAATGTTTAACTGGTTTATAAACTCTTTGAATGGAATTAATACTGTGCTACTAAACGAGTTATAATTTTTTATCCTTCAACCCTTTTATTCTCTTAGCAAATGTTTAATATAAAGTTTCTTATCTTGTTTCCGTCAAGTGACCTTGTTTTTGTGTTTGTTACGCGTTTGGGGACTTTTATCCCATCTTCAGACACAATATATATAAATTACTCAACCGAGGTCGTCAAACATTAACATTAATTCACAAAACACGCTTAAACATTTCACACTTAAAGTACGTTTCGGTGTACACCTTCTGGCTACCGGACGGCAACTGTCAGTCTGTTGTCTCGCGCACTCGGAACCTGTTCTTACCACTGGCTACTTGAACTCTTATCGCCGCGTCATATAAAGTATTAGAGTCGAAATTTAGCTGGTCGTTTATTAAAAGATGTTCGCCATTAGTATCTTTTGATTTGAACGAACTATAAATCTCATACTTTTCGATTGCGTTCAAATATCTACCTTTAGAACATGTTTTAATTGGTTTAAGGTTATTTTGTATGCTGATGCCAATATATATAATGCGTCTGAAGATGGTATAAAAGTCTCGAAACACGTAACAATTACAAAAAAGAGGTTACTTGAAGGAAACAGGGTAAAAAACTTTATTTTAATCAATTACCTGGATACTGAA
>JAGFPH010002752.1:118703-148636 GCA_018207615.1 Philaenus spumarius | reverse complement strand
CTCTGAAATGGACATTGTGCTTCCTCATTTCGTAAGTTGTGTTAAAATAGTTTATTTGGTAATACTTCTGGAAAAGACATTGTGCTTCCTCATTTCGTAAGTTGTTTTAAAATAGTTCACTTGGTAATACCTCTGAAATGGTCACTGTGCTTCCTCATTTTGTAAGTTGTGTTAAAATAGTTTACTTGGTAGTACCTCTGAAGTGGACATCGTGCTTCCTCATTTTGTAAGTTGTGTTAAAATAGTTAAATTTACACTTCTCCCGTGTGGTCTTAAGCACAACTAATTTTTTACGGTGGAATGCTATTTCCACTCGTACGGAAACGGAGGTGGAAACGGGTCTAGTGTAAGCGCTCGATACGAGTGAATTTCAAGAAAGTGTTCAACCATCTGCACCAACTAACAATGCAATCCTCTTGGCGGTAAAAAAATTCCATTGGACTGGACTCGTCCTTGCACAACGTAAAGGTTATGAGCCAATTATGAACATCAAATACGACTATTTCATCAAATATTACAGTAACCACATAGAAGCCTCCGACGAACTCCACTGAAGCTGATCACAGGTTGGACATCACAGAGTCGTTTATTTAAAGCTTCTGGTAAGTTTCCATAAAAGATACAATTTGGTCAACGTATGAAAAACTGAGTAAAAAGTGCAAGGGTACTTCCACATTAACAATGACGTGTGATAGTCCTGAATTTGAATATAATGTGTGGTTTTCTGACGAATACCTTATTTACCTAAAATAAATAAAATAAAACAGTCGTTTGACTGCCGACAGAAGTGAAAACATTGTCACGAATATAGACAATCTTGTTTTTGTTATTTTAAATTTTATAGATATCAATTTTTACAAAATTAGGAAGCATAGTGTCCATTTCAGAGGTATTACCAAGTAAACTATTTTTAAACAACTTACGAAATGAGGAAGCTCAATGTACATTTCAGAGGTAATACCAAGTAAAAAATGTTTAAACAACTTGCGAAATGAGGAAACACAATGTCCATTTCAGAGGTATTACCAGGTAAACTACATACTCTGCTATATACACATGTGTAATTAATATAGTAGAGCGAGACGGAAAATACGTGACGGTAAAATCCGATTGGGCGTGGTGCACCTATAGAAGCTTTCACTTAAAAAAAACGCACTCAATTTCTTGCTTTCACTCATCGTAACATCATTACCGAGAAACTACTCAACATCGTGCGTGTAACTCTCTGGTATCCGATACATGAAAATGACATCATGTGTCCTTATTTCACTTAAGATGGCTTATATAGGCAGATTGTAAATAAGGTTATATATAGGGAACAAGTTATTACCTTTTTTTAAGGTTTCAAAACCTGTCCTTAGAGACCAGTGGTTTCAGTAGGACGGAGCTGAGCCATACACTAATCTAATCACACCGCCTTCAAAAACCGTGTGAGGGCTTGAGGAGATACACATATCTAACTCCACTAATGTTTTCGTGTAGGGTCTCCTAAAAGAAACAGTGCTTTTACACGTCAACCACTGGCAAGCAATGACGAGCGTTTTACGAGAGAATTCAATTTAAAAACTGTTTAATTGTGTTTTTTATTACACTATAAAACTACTATGAAATTCACATGTTACAAAAAATACAAACTTCTACGCGTGTACATTCAGTTTAATAACAGGAATTCATAGAAACCTATAGATAATTATAGATGTTAAACGTATATATATGTTACAGGAAAAGTAGATTGTTAGGGAGAGCTGACTCTGCCTAGGAAGAGTAAACTCTTACTAAAAGTATCAGTAAAAGTTGATTGAAAATAAACAGATCAACTTTTCCTAGGAAGAGTTAAATTATGCCTGCTGTGGTTTAGTAAAAGTTGATTCAGATATGTTGCTCTCCACATGGTTGCGCGCGCATATCTTTGTTTTGATTATCCCCACCAGGCAGTCGCCATTATTTAACTATTTGTTGTAGTACAACAGAGACCAAGGATTCAGATTAGGTTAGGTTAGGTTAGGTTAAACAATATATGATGGCTAAGTAAACCTATGGATAAAACAATTGCTGTGAGGACTGTTGCAACTTCGCAATCAGTTGGAAGTGGACAAGGATTTTCAAATGCACTTGCAACACTAAATGCAAATCCAAGAAGTGCATGTGTAAGAAGAAAGATGTGCTCTGCAACTCAAAGTGTCACAAATGTTTACCTTGCTGTAATAAATGATAAACATTTTTTACCTCTCTTTTTATTATAAATTTGCAAAAGTTCAACTTTTACTAACTCAAGGCAGTGGGGTTATACTTTCCCTAGGTGTAGTCAACTCTGACTAATAAATTTTAATCAAAATTCATCACTTTTCGATTTTAATAAATTTTTATTGAAACGATCATTAAAAGCCGTTTTTCACCTAGGCAGAGTCAAATCTTACTGGAGAATTTAATTTTCCTGTAACATATAAAATCTGTTTGGGGTTAAACAAATAGGTGCCCTCTCATTTTCTCATAGAGAGTTTCTGTAAAAGAAAAAATATTTGACAACATTTTTCAAATAAACCATAATGGATTATGAATGCTCTCACATTCGTCACTATAGAATGTTCATGTCGACAACCTTTTCGTTTAAAATAATGATTTATTTATCTTCATAAGTTTAAAAGGTGGAAGTAAGAAACATTCATACTTAAATAAACAAATTTAATAAACAACGTAATAAACAAAATAAACAACATAATAAACAAATTTTGCTATTCTAACAACCACTTTCAACTATCGAAGTTTGAATAATATCGAAGAGTAAACATATTCAACAAAATACATGTACTACAAAATTCATCGAATTAAGTTGTTGGAAATAATTTATTTTTTAAGCTGAAACTGAATTGCAACATATGTTTTTACCAATAATCCAAAACACATAAAATTCTAATTCCTTAAGTCCGCTTAAATCCTCTAATCTTTTGAAGTACTAATAGCATTCCATTGATTGTGTAACTTTCATTGATTGTGTGTAGCTTTTAAATTAATTGTGAGTGTAGTAGCTTTTATTGTAAAGGTTTTCCCGCATACATAATTGTAGTAGTCGTTTGAAGAACACTTCAATATACTTAGTGCAAAAGGAAACTGTAATATAGAATAGTTTAGAACTGCACATATACCTTTATAGTTCCTTAATGAAAAATCTATACTTTCGTCAAGTATGTCGGTCTGTATTTATTACTTCATTTAGTTGATCAAATCATGAAAACAGTTAGGTCATTTTAGTATTTCCAATTTCCAAGCAATGTTGAAAAAAAACTATTAGGGTTTGTTCCAAAATTCGCAAAAATTTAAAACGAAAATATTTTATTTATTTATTTAAGAGATCTCCATAAAATTGTATGAGTCATCTTTGATATATTTTTTTTAATTCCATTACACATTGAATCAACATTTTAATAAATATTTGTCTACATTTTTCATTTTGACACCAAGATATAAATTATTTTCAACAGATGAATCTTAAATCCTAACAATGTACTGAAGATATTTTTAGTATTTTCAATGAAGTTTTGAAAACTATTCCAATAATAATAATTTTTTAAATAACCGCCATTAAAGCAAACACTGGCCAACTGCGCATGAGCCAGGGTCAAGGTCACCACTCCCCCAACTCCCACGTGCCTCTGTCAGAAATGTCTGTACAAATATCAGAGGATACAATCATGAGTTTGCATTTGCTTCGCCGCGAATCTCCTCAGGGGTTGTTGGGCGAAGGGAGCATGGGGAGCCCTGGAGGTGTACAATAATAATTTATTTACAGTCTTACTTTTTGGAACCTTTTATGCAAGTGTTTTACAATTTTTTATGTTTAAAATGTATGCATTTACATTGAAAATATGGGAAACTGCTTAATATAAAAACTTTTAACTTACATGAAATTCATTTTTTTCTTACCTAGCAATATACTACTAAATATTTCTGACAAAGTGATATCGCCATCATTCATAAGCTTATTCAAGTTCTGTGTACCTTGCCAGTCAACAGTGCAAGTGCGGAAATGTCATTTCTTCCTTATATTAGGCCGTGTTATACGAGCGCTGTTAGCTCCGCGTTTTTGACGTCACGTTAACGTCCGTTTATTGGGTAAGCGTAACTCCCGTGGCCCATGTTATAGGAGTGCTATAAACGCTGGCGAATCCGCCTTAACCAAGCGCTATCAACGCCGAACCAAGTTATTCGGGGTGCTATCAATGCGCACTCGCACTCGCAGCGCAGATCAGTGAGGCCATAGTAGTCAGAAGTAACGACTTTGTCCTGGTTCTAGTTGTTATTGTTTATTTCAAAGTTGTTATTGTGTACTTTGTGACAAAATTTTTGGCAAGGAAAACATTATTTACGCTATCGAACAGCAGCCTCCTCTCTTTATGACGTTAAGTCAAAGGAGTAAAGCAATAAATAATTGAAAGCTAAATGCTGCAATGAGGTTGGTGAGACAATCGTTTATCCTTCCCCCTACACAATTCGTCATATGTTAATACTATTTTTAATACACCTAGATAGCCTAACTGAATGGAGACCATCTTGGAAGGGAAAGCAACGCCTCAAAAACGTGGTGTACAACACCAGTCCCGCGTTGACGACACGTTACGACCCGCTTTCAACGTCATAACTTGGAAATTTAACGCCTGGTTTTCAGCGTTATCAACGCGGCGCTAACAGCGCTCGTATAACATTGCCCTTCTTGAAGTAGTGGACAAGCACTACCATGGTTCAGAAAAGGTTGGTTGGTTTGGCTATCTTATAAATATATACCACTATATAGCCTACCTATTGAACCCAACCAAAGTGATTGAGAGATTCGAAAAATCAGGAGGAAACCATAGCCTTTCTCTATGGCGTTAGGCATAAGTACACTCAATTAAAATTGAACCTCAAATGTTGTTATTTTAAGCTAAAAAGTCACCTTTTCATTTATAATTAGTATCAAGCGTGTTTCTTTATCAAGTCAAACTTGTAAAAATGTTCTATTAATAGTCTACTCTTTAAACATCTGTTCAAATAATTAAAAGGTTTACTATTCAACTATAGTATGTACAATCTGAACAGTAAGATTTAAAATGATTCTTTTAAGACTATATGCCTCTGTGGAGTTTTAAAACAATAAGCCTATCATAAAAATCTTGTAAAAAACATAAAATACTGAATTATAATTTCAAACTACATATCCTCTAATCGCCCCCCCCCCTGAAAGTTCTCCTCCAAAAATTATGCCCTGGATCCGCCCCTGGCGTAATGTTAACGTTACATGTAAACCTATGATTTACTTACACTGAGATTTAGTGGAGTAGAGTGGCTGCTTGATGCAATTGCGTAGGTTCGAGCCTCGTTACTAACGTTCAAATTATTTTTTCTAAGTGGCAATGTTCAATTAACCTGATTGGGATAAAGTAGACTTTAAGAAAAAAAATATAGAAATATAAAAGTTATATACTACCGAAATAACAAAATGTCTTATGCATATAATAGCTACCCAATTCAGATGTAATATTTACTGAAAATGTATGAAATAACTAAATTTGCAAATCTGAATTTAGTATTATCAATGTAGTGAAAAATACTCGTTTGATCTTACCTTGTTGAACTAATTTAATGCATGAAACAGTTTTTTATATGCCGTCAGAAGAGATAAATAATCCTTAATAACAAAGTCAGCTTATTTGTTCAATGAAACACAACTTGGAGGAAAATATATTGCAGCCACGTCTCTCTTATATTTTGTAATGCATTCAAAAAGCTCTTTATCTGAAAATAAATCGGGTTTAAAACTTTACAGTAACGTTTTAAGATGTACAATAAATTTGACGAGTTAAACGATACTTTATCAATAGACTGGTCAAATAAAATTGTAAAAAGCGTAAACTCGTATTTTATTATTTTTGTTTCTCATATATAATTTGTGTTTTTTTATTTATTTCCTTTATTTTATCTATGCTATTTAACAATTCAGATCTAAGATTATGGTTTTTGTTGTTTACTTAATTTATTTTTGTTTAGTTTTAGTCCTAACTTGTAGTTTTAAATTAGTCCTTATGTTCTTAACTTAGTTTAAATTTTAAAGTTAGTAGCGACTACACCTTTAATAAAGAACCCCATCATTCTTCCTTTTGAATATTTAATAGATTCATAACTAATGGTTTATTCATAACAATATTCATTATGTAAATGAATATGTCATCGGTGTGAAGGATTAGTGAAAGGAAAGGCGGCTTCCAAACACAGTATGGTTGTGTAGAGAATGAATGAATAGCATATTTACATCATTTTTCATAAAAGGATTTTGATCTGCTATATTTTTCTAGTGTGAGAGAAACTAGAAACACATGTTTTATTTATTTTTAACACTGCATTAATTTTGTAAATAGAGAATTAATATCCATTCATATTACTTTACAAGTTGTATTCTTTATAAAACCAAATAAATTTTATATAAACTTTCACTTTTGAATAATTGCTGGTATGAATATAGATAAATAATTTTTGTATAGTAGTTGGTGCAATTTTTAATTATTATTTTTAACAATTAACGACTACTATAAAAAGGTATTTTCCTATAAATATTTCCATTGCATGGTCTTTATTGATAGAATAAACATTGAACACAGAATCCGACAACTAATACGTTTACTAACTGAAACGCATCTAAGTTAATAAACGTATCAGTTGTGATATTCTATGTTCAAGTTTTATTTTATCAGGTTTTCTTCTAACAAGTCAAGCTCAATATTTATTTATGGTCTTTGTTTGTTTGTATTTAATAAATAAATTACTTTCAAATTTTACTCATCTATGTTCGATTCAATTCCAACTTTAGTTGGCTGCTTAGAACTTGGTTAAGAAATATAAGATTTATCAGTTACTATTTGTATGTATAAGGCAAACAATTACAATTTATTTGGTTTTTTGATTGTAATTGTAAATATTTTCTCAGCTTAGAAGAAAGGGGCATTTTCTAAACGTGCAACAAAATATTAATGTGGCTTATATTTAAAAATAACAAAATATTACTTTTAAATGTGGTATTTTTCTTGAATAATTTTGTGAAACTTTAGTAGATGTCCTCCACAACAGGCTTTTAGTTTCGGGTATCTTATTTTGTTTATTGTATGTATGTGTGTATAATAATTTTTGCGTGTTAGTTTTAAACCACTTGTACATGTGAAATATTACAGAATAAATAATAATTTTGTTTTTGTCGTGGAATACCTACGCATCCAAAGAAAAACAACCAGAATATTCCACTATAATTAGGCCAGAATGACAAAATTGCATTTTTCAGAGCGCCTATCTCAAATAATGACACGGTTTTATCTGGCCTGTTAGAAATATTTCATTTTATCTTTTAAAAAAGATTTTAAATCACGGAGGTAGACAAGGTTTTAACTACAGTAGATCGAATTTACAGTAGATGGAATGGATGATATTTACAAATTTTAAACTTTTGTTAAAGACAAGGTTCTAACTGTAAAAAAAGCAATACTAATATCTAAAAAACTAATCATCTAATATAATAAAAAATGTAAATTGTGTGCTTAAGACACGGGAGAAGTGTAATTTTTTAAACACAACTTAGAAATGAGGAAGCAAATGTCAATTTCAGAGGTATTACTAATTAAACTATACATTGTTTTAACATTAACAGATTAAGCCTATGACGTAGGACAATCTGTTACACTTATATACCCAACTCAAATATACTAAATTAGCAATGTGATCGTAGCCTAAAGCGCTACTCCATGGTAATGGACTCTGTTGGTTCGAATCTCGGCAAGAAAAAACATTTTTCAAACCGATGGAATCGAGTGTTTCACAATAGAGCGTTTCACAAAATGCATGGTGAAACGCGTGACGGTAAAATCCGATTCACCCTCAGCAACAAGTAAACTATATACTCTTCTATATAAACATGTATACACATTTTTTGGACGTGGTGCGCTTATAGAAGTTTATACTTCAAAAAATATGTCCATTTTTACAATACAATTACTACGTCAACTCTAAAATGTAAATTTGATAGGAAAACAAATGTAAGTACATTAAAAAAACAAACTTCAAATTAATTTTTCTCAAAACTGGGGTCATGTCATTCTAACCTAACGATATGACATCGGTACTGTACTAAAACTAAAATATGGGGCACAAAACAGTGATCGTACGCCTATGATCCAGCAATGTTGCGCAGATTAAGTTCATCTATTACAATGGATTTGGCTTCCCTCGCTAGACCCGAGTCAAACAAGCCCAGATTACGTACAGCACATAATATACAGAACACCCACATTCAACCTACTAATTTGTAGACAAAGCAATTATAATAACAAGTTAAAGCTAATTGTACAGATACATGCTTAAAATTAAATCGTTTTTTAAAGTTAAAACTTCAGGCGGACCGAGCCTATATTTTATTAAATATATTCTTATATTTTTGGATGAGGTAATAGTTATTTGTATATCTAGGGTGCAAATTTGAGTGTGTCGCACGAGGTAAACATTTGACGCCTGAGACGTTTAAAGTTTATTGAGGGTGACAAAGTAAACTTTGCATCCGTAGTACGCACAGCGTTTTTCCTACAGCTACTTTTTAAATTAGTGTTTTAGTTTTTAAAAAGATCTGTTTTACAAAGGTTAGTCCCACAAAAATAAAAAATTTCAGAACATCGTACAGACGGCGTGCGAAAAGTATTGACGCTGAAGTTAGTTTAGTTTGCTCATTGTTATGAGTGTGCTAAAACGCATTTTATTAAGTAGTAGCTGTAGGAAAAACATATTATGAACTCGCGATACGCGTCTTATAGTAAGAGGCTCTTGATTTTGTCGATGATTTCTTCTTCTTCATTGTTTACACACGTAGTAATATAAACCAGAAGTTTAATGTAACGGCTGATCGTAAAAGAAGAAGAAATAGACGAAATAAAATAGGCAGTGGTAAATTTAAAGTCTTCATAATACCTGTTTGGATTTAGTCACGTCAAGCTACCGATGAAATGGATATTGCACTTCCTATATTTATAAGTTGTGTTAGATTAGTGTACTTGGTGATACCTTTTAAATGGACATAGTGTTTTCTCACTTTTTATAAATATATAAATTTGCTGGTAATGAATGTACATGAATTAAAGAAACGTGTGTTGGTTCAGTATAGGCCTAACATAAAATTATGTTGATTAACTTTAATATTTAACAACAGATATTAAATTTATAATCAAGTAAGCTTTTCTCGAAAATTTTCAAGAAAACTGTGTTGGTTCAGAACAGAAGTGAAAACTGATACGAATATAAATTGTTGGTTTTATCCGAAATTTGATCACTGTTTTTATCTTGTCCACATTTAAAATTGAAATCTAATAAAATAAAAAATAACATAAACATGGTTGCCTATAGTCCAGTAATAGTTTTCTAGTAATTTGCTAGTAATTTTCAATTTTAGTAATTGAGTAAAAACACAAGGAGTTTTATCCATTTTATTTACAAGTATAATAATCGGAAGTATTTTCTATGGAGATAAAATTTACCAAATAAAATAATTTATCTTGTTGGCTTTGTAATCATTATTGTTATTGTAACACAATTATATAGGTACGGTAAATAAAGTTTTTAATTTGAAAAATCAACCATTCATCAACCAACTATGTTTCAGTTATTTCTGAAATTCTGTTTTTAATAAGGAAAATAGTAAGCCTCTACACTAAAATACTTCTCAAAAATACTCATAAATATCGTAATTATAAATTAAAACTTTTACTTCAAGAAATACTGCTTAATATATAATATATACATAATGGAATAGTTTGACCCCGCTTGTTGGAAATGATACTAAAATGTTATTCATGTCATACATTCATTATTGACTTTACAATATAAGTCAATAAAACGCCACATATGAACTACTTTTCGTGTAAAGAGAAGGGGGTTTGGTCGTTAAAGCATTATTTACGAAGCCTATGTCTCCAGGCTACTTTCTTATCTTTTGTAATAAATTCAGAAAGCCTTAGAATTCGAACTGTTAGGAATGTATGGGATAAAACTGTATATGGGTTTCTTAGACAACTTAAGTTAAATTGTACGATTATTAAGTTTAGAAAATAAAGTTTTTTTATCCAGTAAATACTGTTTGAGAGGCTAATTTTGTTTTAAATGGTTAACAGATAAAGGATATAGATCTAAAAAATCAGTCTTTCACATACGCAAAAGTTCAGAAAAAATAGGTAAAATAAAATACAGTAATAATTTTGAAGTGAAATATACTTTGAATTATGTACACTGAAGAAAAAAGAATTTTAAAAATACCAAGTTAAATTTTCTTATAACTATAAAATGATTATTTGCTTTGTATTTGCTACATCCACAAACATAACTTGAACTGGCAGCACAATACTGTGAAAAATGATACCAAATATAAAATAGGATTATAAAAGTCGACAATTCCTATTTGCCCTTTTTGAATATGTTCGTACAGTTAAACCTCTAAAATACACCTCTAAACTGGTTTATATGCAGATTTATCAGACAATTTCAAACCAACAGCTGATTTCATTATTTAATTGAACAATTTGCATCACTTATATTGCAACTTTAAACGCTCGCCAATTTATGTAGGGTGAAACTTTCTGATGTCTGATTTGCGGCATTGTGTTCTAAGATAGACCTTTAATTTGATGTACAATTCGATCTATTCTCCTATTTAAGATTTTCCTCCGACTCCATGCGGGCCGTTTCCCTAAGGTGATTACAAATTATAATTGCTTAAAAAAATAGATTTTTTGGTAGAGGAACGCTGTACTACGTTTGGTTGCGTTTGCAATTGTTACAAAAATATAACGCCGTTCACAGACTCAGAGAAATCCTTACAATATATAGTTATATTAATAATTGTATTTATTACTATTTACACATTTAATTTGATACTATGATTAGTACAATACGTTTATTAAAAAGAAGCAATCAAATATGTGTGAAGGGAGAAATTGAGTTGGCATATGAAGCAAGTATGGGTCTGTCATGGTTTGAAATTAAAATGATCGAATTTGTAAAATTATTACTGTAATAGTATATCAATTCCACTTTTGTGACTTTGTGGAACTTTAATGTTTGAATGGTTATTGAAGATTTAAAATACTTATTCGTTAAAACTTTAAATAAACATACGCGGAACTTTCGATATAGTTTGAACTTTCAGTATGATTATTCTTCCGCTCTCTATTCTTATCTACTCTAAATCAGCACAGTTTACAGTTAAGGTTCCAACAGTTTTCAAATGATCAAAGTTTATGCAAATAAAGCCATGATCTTATAAAATGTAAATTTTCTTACCACTTTCTATAACTTTTATCTCTTCAAGCACTAATAATAACATTCCAGTAAATAGTTTCCGTTCACTTGCATCTTTAAATGTAGTATAGGAAGACGATCTGTACGTTTATTGTTTTATTCTAAAGTTTTTTTGTTGTTATAAACAATAATTCTGGCAATTGTTTGAGTGAACTAAAGAGTACTGAGCGGAAAATAAAACTTTTAATTTATATTAGAAAGCGGGCTGAAACAGTTTGGCATAATATTTTGGGGGTTGGGGATTCCGTAGTGTGCCCGGCATGCCGTGCGCGGCACGAACGTGCAAAGCAGGAAGAAAATTCCCCGTGTGTGGGCTACAACCTGCAAGGCATGACGTGCAATGCACGGTGCTACAGAAATCAAAACTAGTTAGAAATTTCGGCACGACGAGCGCTGCTTGATGTGCCATCCTGCACGTGAGTAGGCTATAGACGAGCAGTCGTGCGAAACTGAGCGTGTAGATAGCTTATGTTCGGTGCTGTTTGTTTAAATTTGATGGTTATTTTGTGTCGCGTTGCCCTGTAGATATGGCTGATTCCAACGCTTTTAAGTTAGTAGATTTTCTATCTTCGTTCATTGAAGAATACAGTTCTCACCATTGGTTATGGAGGATTAAATCGAAGGAATACTCCAATAAACAAAAAAAGTCAATTGCCTACAAACAACTTGCGGATATGACAAAACAAGTAGTTCCTGATTATGACGTGGAATATGTAAGAAAAAAATCGATCTAATTCGCGGGAGCTTTCGAAGGGAACAGAAAAAGTTCAAACTTCAACGACTTCAGGAGCATATTATGCTTGTATTATATTTGCTCAAAATATTATCAACCCGATATTATTTAAGGGAAAGTTGAGGAAACTTCACGAAAATAGCACAATTTTTTATCCCATGTCTTACAGTCGTGGATCAATTTATAGTAACGTCGCATCAACAAGGACCGGTGAGAATAGAATGGCCACTCTTTTGAAGTTTACCCAACGCCGCCGCTGCCGGTAAGAGAGGGGATATTGACCGCGTGACGTCATCGGGTTGTCAGCCGCGCTTATCCACTAGTGCGGCCTTGGTTTTTCCCAATGAATCACCAGCTGTTGTTTGTAATAGATGCTGGATTTTAAATTGAAATTGTTTAATATTTGTATTTATGGTGTTTGTTTTGGGTAAAAAAAGGGATTTTCAAACAAAGCTAGTGTACTTTTTAGGTGACAATAGTTTTACTACTAATACTACTTAAGGAAATCAAATATAAAACAGATTTTTACATTGAGCTAAAAGAACGTACAACAGTCTGAATTAAAATTTTAAGTTAAATAAAAACTCCTTAAGGGGAGCATCGTTCCCTATGTTTGGCTATGTTAACGTAGGTACACTTTTCTCATGAGCTATTAGAGATACAGCTATGAAATTTTGTACACTTGTTATATGGACCTTGTTACATATTCTAGCCAGAGGGATTTATTTTTGTTTTTTTTTTACAATAGATATACATTTTTTCTTAAGCCCTTACAAAAAACCAAAAAAAATTTGTATAAAAACATGTTTATAAATAAAAAAATATTAGATTTTAAAAAAATCCCTGGTGTGTTTGTATAAAGTATGCATTCAAATGTGTGTGCCAAATTTTATTATTGTAGCTTCAATGGTTCCTGAGAAAAATGTACCTAAACATATAAAAAAAGCATTTTCGGGAATCAATAAATAAACATGGCGCTCTAGTGAAACATGTAAGCTATTTACTCTTAGTAGCGTTCGTGCATGCCCGGATATATTATTTTATTACTTAATGAAAAATACTCCTTATTTTTAGTGTTATATATCATTTTAAAGCTGAAATTCCAAACTATTTAGAAATGCAATAACATTTTTTTTGATTTTTTGAAAAAAAATCACGTTGCTCCCCTTAAGAAGTTCAACACAATTTTGTTTAAACTCTTGTTGACCCTGGCACAATTTGTTTCAGAACTGGTTATTAAAAACATAATTATTATGAATTAGCAATAGTAGCTGATTTATCAAATTTCCTTGCGTAAATCTTAATTTCCACGAAGTTTTAAAGTGATATAAATATAAATTTAAAAATACAGTGCCTAATTTCATATTTTAATACCTCTAAGATTAACCTTGGAACTGGTGGCCATTTCACTTTGTTCTGGCAGATCCTCTTGAAGTACCTAAGTTGTGAGCCCCAAGTATATTAATTTACTATTTTACTTTACTAAGGGTAGAACAAATTCGTATACACCTGCACCAGAGAAAAATTTTGATTTAACTATCAAAAAGAATTTGTGTTAATGATTTATGAATATTTAAAACAAATATTTCATGTAAACATTGAAATAGGCTACACAATTATCAAAATCAAAGTTAAGTGTAAGCCTACAGAAATATTTTTTACAATTAATTACAGTATTACTGCATATAGGCTACAAGGCTACATATAAGTAATATGTAAAATGCTAAACCAAAATTTAATAGAAACCTAGAAAATTGTCATGCAAAGTTAAATAACATTAAAAGATGACTGAAAATCAGCTTAGCCTCCTTGGAAGTAAACAAAACCGGATATTAGTAAAGTAAGCATATCTGTAACTGATTTGTTGTGTTATCACTCATTTGACCTTGTCTAGGTCCATTAGTATTTAGTTAAAGCATTATTTATTGATTGTTGAAAGTGTATAATATCAAAGAAGGTGCCACTAGGAGTAGAAGGGTATCACGGGAGTCATTAAGTACTAAATACATGCTGCCGGCCAATGCACTGGTGGTTATAATATGGCAGTGAGGCGGGAGTGACAACCCTATGTCACAGCGTAGAACCGGCAGGCAGCACGTATCGAGAGGGAGTGGCTGAGCCCATAACTACAGATTCTCGCCGACCCTGGCATCAACTACCAACAGTGGAAGAACCACTCCATATTACCAAGACCTGACGCCGATTGTGTTTTGTGTTTGATCCAAACATTTCAAGTGGCAGTCACGAACCCACTGAGACTGGACAGTGGAAACAGTAATAGATTACAATAGTTGGATATTTTTTCTGTTTGTCTCGATTTAGGGACCCAATTATAGCATCCTTAAATAAAAGATGTAGATTTTATACTAATATTTGATGAGAACTAATATTGCTTTAATTATATTGATTTACAATTTATATGTTGTACTACATGTTAATTTATATAATTTGAGAAATTGTTAAAAATAATTGTGTATAGTTTATTTTATTAATACCATCAAGTATTCATCCTTCAGCACATCGTAGTTACGGGGATGATTTTCCCTAAGGCTTCGGGTGAGATGATAGTGGAAAACTTCAAGACTTCCAAGTATCTTCCCGTTGCCAAGTACCTCAGTGTGGTTACCAGTCTCTGTTCTGCACTGATCGCTTTTCTCATTACTGTATCTTGCAATTCAATAAGAGGGCGAACTTTTTTCAAGCAGATAACTGAATGTCTCGTCATTCATTCTTAAGTAATTTTTGTAGTCATCCGTATTATTTTCTTTCAGTTCTTTCCAAAAGTTCAAATCTGAGAATCTTTGCTTTTTCAATAACCAATGCTTGCAAAAATACTTCTTTTCCCGTTTCCGTCACACACTATCACTATCGCATAATTAATCAATTATGTGAAGTGACAATAACTTTTTTCCAATGAGCGCCATTACAACTATCACTCAAGAAACAAAGGTGAACAACGTATACTACAAATTTACTCTAACAAAACTAAACACATGTACTCGGAATCTTGCACGTTGCTCGACTAGGCAGAACGATCGTGTGTGGGCGACTTTTTCTTATGCCGTAATGCACGCCGTGTGGCACACGAGCGTATATGGGCCGCTTTAAAATAGCTTGTAAAATCTAAAAGCATCATAAAATATTGGGCGTTCCATACAAAATTCGAAAGTTGACCGCCATATTAGAAAATGGCGGCCATTTTACAAATATTTTAACTACATATTTTTTAATGTCTCAGAAAACAAGGAAAGGTTCTCCATTTAAAGTTCGCTGACAGATTTATAGTTTACGAGATACCAATGGAGGTCCATTTTAAAAGACATATTTATATTACACTATATACGAATATAAAGGCTGTATAAACTTTTTTTGCAATATAATTGTGTTAGAAATTACAATGATTCATCATCTGATAAATTAAAGAGAAAATTGTTTGACTGTAAGTAGTTACAGCAAGCAGCAGTTTAATAGCAGTGAAACGGCGGATTACGGCAATCACATTATTTTACCAAGTTGTGTAAAAACTTTGTGAAATATTAATTCTTATAATATTTTACACTCCGTGTGTTAGGTTTATTTTTAAGGTGCAGTTTATTTATATATTTTTACGTTTGGTTCTATTACATTTTATACAGTTGCATATTCTGTTTACTTTAATTAACAATTTTTTTTTGAAATATAATTAAATAAATATTGTTATCACGTTTTAGGGTATTTTTTTGTTCATAGTTTGGCACCTCTGGCACAATATATTGCGAGGAGGGTTTTGTAAATATTATTAGAAAGGCAAACAAATGTTGTGCGAACTATATTTGTTGTATTCAACAAGTCATGATTAACCAGTTTCTTGAATTTGTGCGTTATACACACTAATATATTTAATTTGCTATAACAACAACTGTATATTTCGTCAGATATAACATGAGCTCTCAGATGCCCTGGAGGGAGGGAAGAAGCAAGTGGGGGCGCCATCCGCTGGAGGGGAAGGGACACCACATACAGACAATACATTTATTGGAAACCCATACAAGGCTTCCAGACCGAAGTATTATGCTCAGAGTGCGGCAACAGACTGAGCCTTTCTGACCCCTCACTACTCGAATCAACTCCGAGTCTACTGCACATCTCCAGGCCATGGCTCATGCTAATCCTTCTCTAGTATAATTACAATTTATTTTTTATTAATATTAACAAATTTTCAGAAATTGTATTTTTAACACGATACGTATAAAAAATGTACGTAATAGTGTAATGCTCTATTTGTATAATACATAATTTTATTACGTCATGTAAAAGGCACATCAATATGTAGAATCTATATTTAAGTATTTTTTTAAATAAAACTAGAATATCATGTATGCCTTGTTCAGTTTACAATCATTTTATGTTCGACACAATTATGATACTTCTTGTACTTTTTTTAGAATGGTTACGTTCTTAAATCTAAAACTATGTTATACTTAATTAGTCTAAGATCGGCGTGAATTTACTTTATACCTTAAGGAAAATTTAAGTACTGTTGATTAGGATGAAAAAAATAAAAAAAAAATAAGTAATGATTTGTTGTTTTAATACAATTTGATATTATTTAAAGTTACACAAATACTTTGTTATAACTGTAAATCAGCTGAACATTGAAATCAGCTGTTATGATTTGAGACCCAGCTGCTAAACCAGTGGAATACGAGTATGGTAAATTGTTGTCATTGTTAGTATTTGGAAATTTTCCATTGATTACTTACAACAAAGGTTGGCTTTAAAGTATAATATCTCAAGAATTATAAATGTTAGGAACAAACTAAAAAATTAGAAAAAATGACTAAAATGATGCATAATGAATAGTGGCATAAGGACTTTTAAGGAATGATTTATAAAATAACTTAACAGTAACAACTTTTCGAACTGACGTTTCTGTTTTGTTGTACATATTTTATTAAGTGATTGTAAGTTTTTTGTAAAAATACAGGAATAGCTCAGTCCGATAATCGTGTCTATTTACATTCCCATGCGCAGTCTGATGTCGTTGTAAAAATGCGTCCTAAATTCTTTGATTTAAATACGTAGTTAAAGTTGAAATTACTTTATTTTCCGTTCCTAATTAATTACTTTAAATTTTGAAAACTGTATTTCCTTTTTTTTAATTTATTTACGGTTTAGAAGTAGAATTGAACATTACAATTACGTATTAATAGAGCATTTTCTGGCGCATGCGTTGACACCCAGGGCTATAGAATACAAGGCTAGACCAGTAGGCGACTGTCATGACGTCACAGCGCGCGACGGTGAGGCCTGCTCCACTCCCGCCGCTTCTCATAAGTATTCTCTGCTACTGTACAATAATTTCAATTTCTTTGCAAATCTGTAAAATACACAAAGGAATAAGTAAACAGTTAACAATTAGTCTAAAGATATAAAAAGAAGACGGGGTTATAATAAAACTAACTAATTTGTAGGTAATAAACCATTGTAGAGTATTAATGGTAGCATACTTTTAATTTGATTCTCCGAAACATTTCTGAAAACTTAATGCGAAATTGAACAAAATGTGCCACATTATTAAAATAATTGTATTTATTACAATAAACCATTAAAACTTGAATGTCATAATGCAGTTTAATAACACATGTGTAATACTTATAAAATAAAACACATAAAACTTATAAATACTTACACATATAATTAATAGCTTATATACTGATATGCACATTGACATAATAATTACTGCTGACATAATTTTTTTTTGCTTTATAAAAAATATATCCTTCCATAGGCCTTATTGAATAGTTGATTTAATAGTTTAATTTAAACAATTGTTTAAATTAAAAGTATTTTAATTTAAATTGACACTGTGCAATTTAATTTAGTCTAGAATTTAATTTAGTCTAGAAGTTTAACTTAAAATTTTGTTTTATTTTTTTTTATTTTTGTAATCAATAATTACTCTAGGTTTAAATTTGATTCTAATTAGTTGTATATTATATATTTATTTACATCTAATATTCTGAAAATTTTAAGTGCATTTTGCTAGTAAAGATAATTTTTGGAACATTTAACTCAATGCTGCAGAAAAAATTACTTGAGAATCTCGGTGACTTTTTAACATAAAATAATCTCGCTTGCAACCCTTAGGCTATATTAAATAAATATTTTTTTGTTTTAATGTTTATTTTAATTTGAAGCTGAGTACTAAAAATTTATTGTTTTAAAATTTTGAGTTATCAATAATTACCGGTACTCTAAGTTTAAATCTTATTATTATATTATAAATTTATTTATTGATATCTAATCATTCTGAAAATGTTTGTTTTAAAGTATTTTGTTAGTAAAGGTGTTTCTTGGAATATTCAAGTAACCCTGCAGACAATATTTACTTGAGAATCTTGGTAGCATTTCATAAAGTAATCTCTGCAAGTAACATAAATAAAAAGGTCTGTTAGTAACTTGACCGCAACGCAACAACACATTACCAAATTAGAGTTTTAGTAATTTTGTCTGCAACTTTATATTATCAAATAACACGTGAGAGCTAAGGAGAACTGTGCTTGCGCGGCACGTCATGTCACCTCTGTGACGTCACATATGAGGGGGACGAGAGGAAGGTTGGGACAGTCGGCAAGCGCCAATATCAAACGAGTGGGTCAGCTCTTGTATTCTATAGCCCTGGTTGGCACCTCTGCCTCAATACAGCGAGGTGTCCTAATGTAAACTTTAGACTGAAATTGTAATAATAATTCGCAATAATAATAACTAATGCCACTGCAAATTATATATAGGATGTTTATCTGACGTTACATTAAGAATAACTAATTAAATTATTAAATTTATAGATTATAAAACAGAATTTAAATGAAGAAATTATATATACAACACACGTACACAGTGCATTAATATTCATAATACAACTACAATCAACGTGTTAGACTTACTAGTGTTAGCATTTACCAGATAGAAATACACAACATCCACAAATAAACACTCTTAATTAGTTTGATTGCAATTTGCACACACACGAAATAACCTAAAGTACCGACACCGGCCTAGAACAATCGCAAACTGATTGTCATAGATAAGGTGTAGATTAAATTGTCGATTTCAAAGTTGAGAGATAAGAAAGGCAGGTTCTGTGGCGTCATCGATGCTACTTTGAACAAAAAATGAATGTCAACGTTCTTCCTTTCGATAATAGCAATATTTTATTATTTGACTAATCTACCATTAATTCGTTGTTGTTAGCGAATTTCCGAAAGAAAGATGAGCTATTACAGTATGCTATGGTAAGATCTAAGGTCGGGAGTAGTAAATGGGCACCGATCATAGTCCCCAGAACACGTTTTCGGGTCACATCAAAAACTTTATATCTATATATACGTGTGCGTTCGCACTCTAACGGCCGCATTTTAAGTCCGCTTTGGTCCAAATTTGGTTCACATCTTATCTAAGTAGCTCGTACGAGATCGTTAGCCAAAAAAATCCAACAACCCAAAGAAAGTTTTTGACAGGAAATAATTTAGATTTTCGATTTTTCGTAATAAAATTAAACCTTATGATGATTTTGTTTAAAAATATAAATATCGGAGATAATTCTGCATATTTTGTTTTATTACACGACCTTATAGTCAGTCAAAACTAAAAATACCATAAAAGCACCCCGCGGTATTGTTTACCTGGAGAAACGAGTATGTCAGCTAAAAACAGTCCATACTCCGAGTGCGCTACCAGAACGAAGCTTCTCGTGAGCCGGAGATAAAGTCTGAAATGGAAACACCTCAAAACGTGTTCTGGGGACCGATCATGGTGCCCAGAACACGTTTTGAGGTGTCATTAAAATTCATGTATATATATATGAACAATATATATAACAACCGGAAGCAAGTTTTTTGACCGGAAGTAACTATTTTTTTAGATTTTTCCTAAGAGATAGAATTTGTTTTTTCTACGAATATAAATGTAGGATGTTTTTCTGCACATTTTGTTTTTTACGCGACCTTATAGATAGCTCACTTGGTTCCCCCAAAATCGAGGAAAACGTAAAATACCATAGAAGTACCCGGTTCAAAGCCATGCGGGGATTCTACCGTGCGGTTGGCGTACGAAGCACGCAATGCATTGTGTATTGAAGAAATTCCCAACATGCGGAATGGCGTGCGAAACATTTTGCAGCTATACAGCACCGTCGTGAATAGACATATTTTCCAAATTGTTGGTTGAAACCTAAAACATAGGCCTATAAACTTAATTTTGGAAATTTACGCAACTCACGTCAGCGGTTCAGTTGCGTGGTCGAATAATTTTTTTAATTCACTCAGCACGTTTTTAATTGTTATTGTTTTTAGGCAGTTGCTGATTTCTAGGCGTAAACAGCTGATTCTTGTAGATTCACACCAATAATTTACTGTAACAACATAATAGTAATTTATATGTTATTCGTTAATCTTTGGGAAGCTTCACTTACGAATCTTAATTATCAAAATTACAAATATATCACAGTAATAAACTTACATTACTTGATACATATCTTATCCAGATTATATATGGTAAAATAATTAAAGGCACAATTTGCAGTAAAAGAAATCTGGATTCTTTAATCAACAAGTAAAAGAATTATTTTCAACATTAATTAAGATCGTTTCGACATAAAATACCAATTATAAGTGTATTTATAGTTCAATAAATATTGTTCGTTACTGTTGATTGATTAAACAAAACAAGCAAACTTTATCTCGGTGGGGTTAGTGCCGTCCTTTCTTAAGTTTAATTTGATATCCTAATGGAAGAAATATTATAATACAAAGTTTTATTAATAGAAACAAAAGGTAAAGGAAATAGTAAATCGTTATTAGTAACTAGCAAATTTGTATGATATAGTTATGGGTGAATGAAATTATGTAATAGGGAATGCTTAGTTCACAGTTCTTATCACAATGATACATTGTTTCAACGTGAAATAATGTTCGTTGGGTTCTAGTTTATATTAATAGTTTGTGTGGTTTCACCACTAGGCCTAATATGTAAAAAAAAGAACGTAACCTATATATAATTAATTAGAATGGCCTCACCAAAATTTTATCGATTCTTCTATATCGTTTTAACTTGGAATTGGGTTATATTAAATCAGATCTGTATCTTCGGTTCTTCTTCCAATCTTGTTGGTTGTCTTGAATGGTTAAATTGGGTCCGAAAATATCTAATTTATTAAATTGTGTAGCACAAACCAATTCAGCAACTGCTTACTTTGGCAGCTTTTACAAGAATAATCATTTGTTCACTGTTGTTACACTCCGGAACTTTTACACACTTGCCTACTAAATACTGTATACACTTCGGGTGGTGGTGTTTGTAAGGGTTTATGAATGAAATGATTAAACAAATTTCTCTTTTCGAGTATAAAATTGTTTTTTTTTTTTTTTTTTTTTTTTAAAGTGCAATCATTAAGAGAATAATTAATAGTTATTTTATAGTGGGAAATAATAGATAAATTGAATAAAATACTTAAATAACTCCATATTACCATTGTATTTGGATAACCTAATAGAACTCCGATCCAATGCAATATTTTGTTCCACTGGAAATTCGACTTTTTTGGCGCTATCTATTGGGGAAACGAAGGAAGCTGGTTGGAAACACCAATGATTACAATGCTTTCTCCCTAGCGCTACCTCGCGGCGCGATCATGTACTATTTTCGCGAACACCTTTTTTCCGGCACACAACCCCCGTATGGATGCAAGATCTATTTATTATTCATGATCTATGATATTACTGGTACCTCTTTTATAATCTAGTTTTTTTGTATGTTCAAAACCTAAAGAAACTAAAGCTTCTGATGTAAATTCACGATCCAATCACAGGTAAGTTCTTCCGTCGTGGGCGTGGCTACCGAAAGAAGATGTCTTCGACAGTACGTTGTAAATGATTTTTTAAGTTGGTTTTCCAATTGTCCCGTTCTAACGGTGTATATTTGATAATTTCGTCAAAGACTTTTTGTGTGTAAAAGGGTTCATTCTGTTTATAGACTATGTCGGTTTTTCTTCAGAGTTTATGGTTTTCATGTAAATTGAATTTTAATTACGGTTTCCGCTTTAAACTTATTATTCGTTAGACGAAGGTCTTGACTTTCAAATAGAGATACTTAATAAATAATTTAATATTAGGTTAAGGTATTAATTTTCTTAGATTGATATAATAATTTTGCGTGATTTTGATATGGGAATTGCATGTCGAAAATATCGGAAAGTAATTTTAATTGGTTTATTTCAGTTTCGAAAACCGGGTTGTTTAACAATTTGCATCTTTTTTCTGGAAGTTCGTATATTCTCCACTAGGTGTCGTTAATCTACACTAATCTAATGAATGGCATCTTTCCTCTGGTTGTTTTTTAATAGAACTCTCGATATTCATACATTTAAATTTTAATATATATTTTGAATTGTTATAAATGCTAGACATAGTTTTATCCCGTTCCACCCACACAAAATGTCGATAACTTTTCTCTTTGCTTTTTGAAGTTTGCATAGCAGTGACACTCTCTCACAACTCTACCCTGGGAGTTGAGGCAATATAATTACGCTGTGTTATTTACGCCTGGGGGTTTCTTTTCTTGGTGAACAAATTCAATCGTATTTTATTACAACAAAATAGAGTATGGGTAAAGAACCGTTTGCAATGGTCGTAAAACGATTTTCAAACGGGCTATAAACACAGACGTCTATAACTTTATTATTTGTCTGTTATATTTTTTAAAACAATCCAGTCTAAATCTATTGTTTCTTTTTAGTTGTAAAATGTAATGATGGAATAAAATATACATAAATTTAAGGGAATACAAATGTATATAGTTTCATTATTTTTTAGTACATCCAGATTTTAACTCGAGTTGGTTAGAGTTCTATTCCAAAAGTTATTTCACCTTTGGAATATTATTTCGCAAGTATTGAAATCTTGCGAAAATTCTAAAACATTTACTGCCAATTTTTATGACTTTTCTCGACGTTTTCGAGGTCTCTGAACACGACAAAGCAATACAAAATTGTGTCTCCGTGTGTCTGTCTGTCTGTGGATAAGATATATGCACTCACAGACGTCGTAGAAAACTTCTGGTGGTGTCACAAAGATTTTGGCACGTGACGTGCGAAACAAAAACGTAACATTTTTGAGTATTTAAAAAAAAAACACGAGCCGATGTGTCGAAAATGTGTTCCATCTTTTCTTCTTGTTTTATAGTTAAATTTTAATTTTGATGAAGTGAATATGTCGTTTATATTAATATATTTGTTTCGTTTGGACTATATTATTTAAACTTAGTTACTTTAATTTAAATCTGGAGAAAGAAAACCAAGTTTGTACAATGCGTCTTGGATAAAGAGGATTTGAATTCTATTTGTTTGTTTCTTTAGTCATTTTATTTGTTGACTTGAGCAACTGTTAATAGGCTACGTGAACCTGAACACGATATACGTTTCAAATCATTAGCAGTCGATAAATTGCACGTCTTTAAAACCTTCGTTAACCGGAAACACTTGTTACATCTGATTGCTTCTCTCTTTTAGGTTCATTGTGATTTCCTGCTAAACTTAAAATGCAATCGCAAATTCACATGCTACTATGTATCGGAAATACTTAATTTGTTTGTTCTGTTTTATACACAGTTAGCTTAATAATAATGGTTGCTGATGGTGACCATCAACGGAATGAATTAAAAACTTTCCTAAACTTTACTTTTCCTTTACACAAGGGCGTACGCAGGATTTTTGTTACGGGGGGGGGGATTAGATCGAAAATAAAAGTAATTTTTCAAAGATTTTAACAGGATATATTGACATAATATTTACATATTTAAATATTTATTTTAAAATTGAAATTATGATTATTTTTCAAAACAAAATTTACAAAATTACAAAAATACATAATATGGTCTCAAATTTTTAGATACTATGTCAACATTAGACGTGAATTTGCAGAAAATGTTTCAATAGTGCCAATTCAATTTCAGCTTTCTTCTCAAAAACTAATTTTCTTTGAACACTCTTTAAAAAATTGTAAACTTGTAAAATTTCAAAATTGCAGCCATTACAAGTGGTTTCAAATTCAAATAGCAGGAATTAAAAGTTTTCAAAACCAAATAACATAAAAACGAGCGTATATCCACAAAAATAACGGTTTTGAGCACGTTTTGTGTTTAATCAAGGTAGTTTCACCATGTTTCGTGGAGCTACTGCGTTATTTTTTGTCTGATTTCTCTGAGACGGGCATTTTTGGATTGAACACAAAACATGCTAAAAAGAAATTATTCTTAGTAATTTTTTGTGGATTCGACAGTTTTTATGTTATTTGGATTTGAAAACTTTTAAATCCTGCCATTTTGAAAGATTACATATTTTTCCTAGATAGGTCTTTATAAGGACAAAATTCGTGCAAAGTTTCCTCTTTGGTATTGTAAGTGCTTTATAAATAACAATTTTATATTACCCAAACATTTTAGGCCATACCTTCATAGAAACTTTTTTAGTAATTTTTACGTATACAATCATCTCATAATGTCCATTGTTTCAGTTAGATAGACACACTCTAATTTACGAATGAAAATTCAATCTGAGTTCTGAAATAAGACTTATTAAAGAGTATTAAAGCGTGAACGCAAGAATTACAGAGTTAAGCCTGTCCCAGCTTAAAAGAGCGCTCAAGCTCAAGGTCAAATTATTTTTATTGAATTAGTCTTGTTCGTATCTATTACATCAATGACTACATATCAGTAGTCATTGATTACGGAGAGCGCTTGCTAGTGCGACAGTGTAGTACTACTAGCTTTTCATTTAATTTTGTAGTTTAGTTACTGTTTTCATTGCACCATTGAAAACTATATAACAATAATAACATTACTAACACAGCAGACCCTCGATTTACCGTAATTGTTTTTTAAAGATATATTGTTCATTACCTTTACACATACAAAAAAAATACGTTTCACTGACTGCGGAAAATCAAAAATTTGACAATGAAAAACCAGCATAAAACAACAAACAACAAAAACCAAAAATCAAATTATCGAATTTACGTTGGAAACTTTCAGCCATTTTGATGAGGCGATATGACAGACGCTTCAGAATTTTCAGAAATTAAGAATTGCTACCAACTTATTGTATGTTTGAAAACTACAAAATGCAGTGACTAAAAAGTTTAAGGTAGTTCAGTTCAGGGTTTTTAGGTTTGCAATTCTGTTACACAGAACATCGTAATTCATAAGAGTATAAACAAAAATATAATTTACCTTACTTGTGTTTTAATTTTCTACTACATTCTAAATACGACGCAACACAACCATTACAAATGGCAGCCGTTTAAGAAATTTGCTAAATTAATAATTATGGAATAAAATTATTTCGCAAAACGTCACACGGGTATACTCGTGAGGCGAGTGATGAAACTGTCTTGGGGATGCGGAGTGGCAAAGAGAAGGTTTACGCATGCGCGGGGCAGCTTCTATAAAAACCAACCACCTTAGTTTTTTTATGTCTCCCCTCTTCTACCTCCCCTCCTACTCGCATCGAGAGTTTCATCACTCACTTCACGGCCTCTCAGCTTTGGCAAATAACTATAACATATCATATAAAATTAATTATAAGGACTAGGCACTAATTGGGTTAGAAGGCGATCCAACCAGACCGTGTTGTTCAAGCATAATCCTACTTTGGTTTCGACACAGGACTACATACTGTCGTAACGGCCCCCGCAAACTCGGTCGACAAGCTCATAATTAAATTACCAAAAACAATTAGGCCCCTCGAGCCCTGGTAATAACCAATCGTGCACTAAACTTTTCCTTCCGTTCCTCGTCGTAGGCTTTACACGCAATCCTAACCCTAGCCATGAGAGAGTCATAGTGTCACAGAGGTCTTTCTACCGAACATAAAGGTGTCAGCATGCTCAACTCATTTATTTCAATAATCAGAACTCAAAAACATTGCACTAAAAATTTGTAATGGCAACGTTTAGTACCCTCAAAATAACTATTTTATGTACTGACGTGTGAAGTGGTGAATTGGATTTATTCCAGGATTAAAACTATTTTGTTTGGTAATGTTTAGTTTTTATGGTATTCCTGAAAATGCTACAAAAATAAACCCCTAGTTTTGTTTTTAAATTACAGCAGCTTATCTTCAAAAAATCCAGATGTGCTTAAGACCATATGGGTGAAGTGTAAACTTTTATGGCGATATTCTGATTTACACTTCAAAAGTATGGAAAATATTTAATAAAATCACAATTTATGAAATGAGGAAGCACAATGTCCTTTTCAGAGTTAGGCTTATACCAAGTAAACTGTTTTAGCTAGGAAATAAGGAATCAAAATGTAAATTTCAGAGGTATTAAGCAAGTAAACTATTTTAACACAACTTACGAAATGAGGAAACACAATGTCCATTTCAGAGGTATTACCAAGTAAACTATATACTCTGATATATACACATGTGTACTATATAGTAGAGGGTGACGCGTGACGGAAAAAGAGTGACGGTAAAATAAACACCATTCTACATTTTTAAATACTTCAGCTAAATTTTCAGAAGAAAAAATAAGCTTTAGAGGTTCTTACATACTCTACAGAAAATTTTGTGAATCCAAATTTGTATGAAAAGAAACAAAATAAGTTTTTTCCATGGTAGCACTGTTTGGCAACATGGTTTCTTCGAGCCGTTGTTTTCTTTTACCGGCCACCATCAATTAATAAGTTTAGTTTATTCGCACCAATGTCATTCTTGCTGGTAAATGTTTAGTTCAGTGTATTGCATATGTTATGCCTTGTTTAACGCGTCGCACATCGTATTTCATAATGAAGTAAAACGACAATTTCGAGATATGTAGAAATGGAAAAATAACACAACAGAGAGCAAATTGTGTTCTGTTTAGTTTTAGTATATTTAGGTACAAACATCAGACATTTTGTAATAGAATATTTTCTGGAACGTCTGGCGGTGCAGAACAAACAATTTGTTAATGGAGTTTTCATCCAAGCAACTTTCAATCTATTAAAACAAAACTAGAAGAAAGGGTTGTTATATAGTTAATTACTGTAATTGTAATTTCTTCTAGAAACACATAGGGGCAGATATAGTTTCAAATGGATTCATTTCAGAGACGCAGATTTCATTGGTTTTAGCTTTTATAAATCGTGAGGCTGAGATTCAATGCAAAAACTACACGGTAATTGCAAGTAAAAAGGTAGAGTGCATTTTATTAAATCACATGATTAAATACCAGTATCTGGGAACATAAGCAGTCGAAATAAACAAACTAAAGAAAACTGGACATTATGTTTTAGAGGTACAAACATTTTTAAATCAATACATTTTTAAATAGAAAACATAAAATTATATTTCATACAACCAAATTGTTAAAGCATTATTTTAGGATATAATATTGGTAAAACTATACGATAATATACGAGCAAATAGGTTTTGTGATTGTAGCCTCAATATGTGACATGGAGTAATAATGTGTCATTACTTTAAGTAAAGGAAATATATTCAAATAAATTTATTTGTGTTAACATTATCTACTTAATTTCTAAGACAACTAAAAATTGGATAGCAACAGAAATAATCAATTTAAACAGTTTCATACAAATATTCCCACAACTATTTATTTTTGTTTGTAAACCGCCATTTTCTCTTTCTCTGAATACAGACAACAGTTAATTTATTTTAACTCTTTGTCTATAGAAAACTTTCCTAATTAATCTGAAGAAGCAATTTATAAATAGACCTGTTTCAGGCCAAAACTAGTGCATCATTTTCGAAGCATGTATTGAAGATATTTTTACGTATGAGATTGAAAGGAAGAATGAGAAAGTAAGTGAGAGAGGTAGGCGTTTTTAGTAAAGGTCAGAAAGTTTTTGGAACGAAGTTCATTTCCGCGGGTTGCGGGAGTAGTTGACAAATAGAAAATGTAATGCGTTACGAAAAATGAATTGGTTGCTATGTCAACGACAAATACAAAATACACGTAACGAAAAAGCGTTACCAAATTGGATGCTATGACATTGAATGTAAATACATTCAAGATACATGTGTTTTGGTTCATCGATCTAAATTCGATCGGTTCCGTCCGGCGTAGTTCAGATATTATCGTCAAGCGCTAGAATTAACAATTAACGAGAAATGGAAATTAATACAAACTTAAAAGAAACAAGTATACAAGTTACAAGATACAAGTATATTACTGTTTCCATACGTTTAATGTTATCATAATGAAGGTGTAAATACATTCATTGGTGTAGGTGTCCATCCATTGTAATACAATACATTCAATCCATTCAATACAAATAACATGCTAGTTCATCAGTCTAGGCCTAACCTAACTTTATTGTGTGTATGTTTAATTTATTTTACCAGCCTGGGCGCCAACGTAAACACATAATTTTAATCTTTCAATTGCCGTTTATTATTAGTTTGTTTTTTATACAAGTATTTAATGTTTCCATACGTTTGATGTTATTATAATAAAGGTGTATAAATATTATAACATCAAAGCTAAAATGGTAAACACGTTAAATAATGTGCATTCATTGTAAATACATTCAATAAACATAAAACGTAGGTTCATCAGTCTAGGCCTAACCTAAAATTATTGTGTGTATGTTTAATTTATTTTACCTGTCTTAACGGCAAAATACACACAATAATTTTAGGTAAAGCATAGAAAGTAATTTTAAGTCAACGCCTAACCTAAAATTATTGTCTGTATGTTGCTGTTTAGGGAGGTAAAATAAATTAAACATACAATAATAAGTTAGTTAATAATTTTAAGTTAGACCTAGACTGATGAACCTATATTTTATGTTTATTGAATGTATTTACAATTAATGGACATTTAACTGTGTTACCATCTTAGCTTTGATGTTATAATTAATTCTACACCTTTATTATAGTATCATTAAACGTATGGAAATAGTAAATATTTGTATAAAAAACAAACTAATAATAAACGGCAATTGAAAGATTAAAATTATATCATTAATATAATATGTATCTTATTATAGTAACTTTAAAAAAATAATTATCATGATACAATATGGTGGTAAAACTGGAAACAAAAATTGTATCTCATTTATAATTCACTTTTTTAATAAACTAGGGCGCTTCGTTCAATAAACTTTGCGATCTTATGGGGGCTCCGTTCAACTTTATTTTTTCTTTGCCATCAAGTGAAAAAAATTATTGATTTTGTATGTGACATTTTTATTTGATCTTAAACCTTAATATTAAATTCAATTCGAATTCGACTTGAATTCGACTTCATAATCGACTTCATGAATTAGTGCGCCTGGAAGTTATGCAATACGTCTGCGCTACTCAATACATGGCGCCTGGAAGTTATGCGATGGTCACCGCTACGCAACACACGTATTTAATCTATTACTTTATAATAATTATGAGAAAAATATGTAGAAAAACTTTTGTATATAATAGAGAGATTATATTCTTCCAAAAATATTAAATGAAACTGTGATTTTAATCCTTACTTTCAATAAAATTATTTACATCGAAAAAATGATAGAAAATAAATAACCTACGATTTACAGAGAGTAAGAGAGAGAAAGAGAAAGTCGCATAGAAGGGATATAACGCTTTTTCATCAAGTCACGTAAATTAATAAATATCTATAGTCAAAATACCCATATTAAATTACATTAGGATTTGAAGAAAAGGCGTGATGAACTTCGTTTCTGACGGAGGTCCCACGACCACACACATTTTTTAAAGATTAATAAAGTCGTCATATGTGCAGATTGTATTCTAAAACGTTTAAAATAAAATAAAAGTCTAAAATAAAAGTTATAAGCAAAAGAATAA
>JAGFPH010002752.1:98678-118693 GCA_018207615.1 Philaenus spumarius | reverse complement strand
ATGACTCTCGAAAGACTCTAAATTCTCAAGAAAGTCTTTTTCTGAAACAACTCATATTTTTTATACTTTCTGTCTTACCGGTATATATTTCCCATGACTCTCGAAAAACTCAAAGAAAGTCTTTTTCTGACAACTTTAACATATTTTGTATACTTCTCAGCCTTACCTATATATATTTCGTTGTTATGCTACTGACGTTATTATGACATATTACAGCCTTAAGGTTAGTACATTAACTTAATGATAACGCAGAAACATACAGACGTCTGAGTGTATTGTCTCAATGTGTTTATTTTATCTCAGTTTCATTTAATTAACGAAATTTATTGTTTCCTAGATATTAAATTCGATGATTATCTACTCATTTATTTTATTACTTCCAAACGAATGTTCTAACAATTCTCTTTCTTCTTTAGAGTTTTTTAGTAACCAAAACTTTGATCCTTCCTCACAACTGTATCTTAAGAGATGGTACCATTAAGTTTAGCTGTTTTATTTACGCCTTGGGGTACTTTCTTTTCTTTGCGAACGAATTCAATCGTGTTTTATTACAACCAAGCAGAGAATGAGAGAAGTTTATTTTTTCAAACGCACTATAAACTTAGGTCTATTAGTTATCTATTTGTGATTTTGGTTTGATAGAATGAACTTATTCATTTTAGGCAGTATGTTTTCACACTGAGCAAACACTGCTTCTAAACGTAGCACATAAAATAAAAATGAGACAATACAATACGTCACGGCAATGAACTAGCTAGATAAAATAAAATGAAGACAAACTTAATAAATAAGAAAATTACAACACACAAACAATTAATTAAATCACAGCTAACAAATAATATTTGACAATAGAAATAAAACTATTTCATATCTAAGTATTAGTCAACAAGAAAAACAATGAAGAAAAGCTCTAATAGTAAAACATAACAACAGCAAAAACAAAATCATTACAACACAAAATATATCAAAGTAACATTTATTTTTCGGTTGTATTTAGTTGCTAAGTACATATAGTTGTATGTGTTTCAAGAAGAAATATATATATGTTTGACTCAGGTTAATAAAAGAAGACAAACCCCTTTTAATAATTCCACCTAGCCCTCCCTTCCTCCGTGCACGGTGAATTTATTCAAATCAAATTTAAAAGCTTCAACGTTTCTTCTAATGAAACTTGTAGTTCTTAAAAAAGTTCATAAAAATAAGGTAATAAATTAACCACAGGTTTGCATCATTTCTTTTTTTGGAGTAACGAAGTTTAAACATGAGGTATGTTGATTAAAACTTTATATAGAATTTACAATAATTAGTATGCTATAAATAAATTAAAATGTTTTCTACACTGAAATTAAGAACATGCTGTCTTGATGATTAAAATGTAAAAATGTAAATATAAACGCAATAATAAAGTTGAGCTTTATTTATTTAGTACTTTTATTTGTCGACTTAGGGATTTTTCACTATGTGAGCACTGACAATTTTTCATACTTCATTAGAGTCGATAAATTAGGGACCCTTTTGAAAACCTCCTTCACCGGAAACACTTGTTACAGCTGATTGTTTTCCATTTTAGGTTTAGTTCGTGGCCTTAACTAAACTTAAATCCAAATAGAAGAAGTGCATCTTTAATTTAAGTTTGACTGGCGAGATTGTTTTAAGCTATGTTGAATTTAATACAGTTAACTAAATTGTATATTCATAAACCTATAAATAAACATTTTTAAAATTGATTTATCTCGGTATAGTTAATGCTTAATATAGATGGATATAGTAGTTAATTTTCATTTAAATTATAAAACTTGACTTAATGTTTTTACTAAATTGATAACAGTTTTCAACATTATTACAGTATTTTTATTGGAACTTTTAAATTTTTTTAAATGTGAAACATATAAAATGAAACCACTGCAAACGGAAAACATAAATAAAATACACGTTGTTAAATAGTGTTTGTAAGAGTATACTTATAACTAAGTACTGTATAGCAAAGACAAAACAAAAGGAAATGGTTAACACTTTGAGATTTACAAACATTTATAATTTAAAATTAAAAAATGCAGTCGGGACTGCTGACAGAAATGAAAACTGTAATGAATATAGATCGTTGGTCATACTGGTTTATTCTGAAATGTGATTATTTTAAAACTACCGAGTAAATTATTGTAACACAATTTACAAAATGAGGAAGCACAATGTCCATTTCAGAGGTATTACCAAGAAAATTATTTTAACACAACTTACAAAATGAGGAAGCACAATGTCCATTTCAGAGTTATTACCATGTAAACTATTTTAAAACAACTTACAAAAATTGAGGAAGCACGATGTCCATTCCAGAGGTATTACAAAGTCAATTATTTTAACACAACTTACAAAATGAGGAAGCACAATGTCCATTTCAGAGTCTTACCAAATAAATTATATACTCTGCTATATACACATGTGTACTGTATATAGTAGAGCGTGACGGTAAAATCCGATTCACTTCCCGCAAAACGTTTTGGACGCGGTGCGACTATAGAAGTTTTCACTTCAAAGTTCTATATCTAGAGTATCAAGCAATGTAGATATTTCTTAAGAAAATAATTTATGAAGTAATATAAACAGAATATTGAATAACTCCTATAAAATCAATAATTTTCAAACAGTATTAGTAAAAATAACTGACTACGAAAAGTGCAATACAGTATAAAATGTAGCTAATCTGCAAACTGCAATGGATATTGTAGAGGCTAGGCAGAACACATTGTGATGCACACCCTTATCAGCAGTCCTACAAGCCCATTCTGTAGCAATTTGCCTTTGATCAGGCTTGTACTAGCAAACTCAGTGATCAGGACTTGTTTCATGGATTAATGAATAAAAGGACTTCAATCTAGTACTACGCACTAGTTTTGTAAAGGTAATTTGACACAGAGTACAATTTGCACTTTTGTCATTTTTAAAAATGTTCAAAGAACTGTCTGACGTGTAATACAATATTCTGTTTCTCGACTTGTCTCTCTCCATCTCTTTCTTGTGCTTCATCATTTAATTTCAATCTCGCACGTGCCAATACATTCGGTAAATAACGGAATACACGAGTTTTGATTTGGCATGACATATTTGTATGGCATGTGTAAAATACAGCGGAAAAACTTCTGGCCTATCAAATAAAATAAATTGCTTTTCAGACTGATTGGTAAAGTTTGTTATATAGACAACTTTCATTGTTTGTATGAATTATTGTTTGTGCAGGAAAGAAAAAGAACTAACTGCAGAGTAGCTTCATATAAAACAAAAAATGTTAGAATATTGTTAGAGAAATGTGCGTAAAACATATATTTTAATAAACATTACTAAATATAAATTAATGGATATATTATTTGTTTTTGTTTTTTTTTACCAAACAAAAATTTATGAAAATATTGGAAACCCCTGCGTGGAAACAAAAACAAATCCAACTTTTGTTTATTTTTTTATTTTGTTAAAGTATGATACTAATTAAAGATCAAATAATAATAATAATAATAATAATAATAATAATTTCAAATCTTATTTTTATTCTAAAAGTAGGGGAGACCCCTGTGTGCTCCGCACGCCAAACCCGTTTTAACTTTCTATACACATAATCATGTTATGTTTTCTTTATACTATTATTAATGTAGGGTTAATAATAACCCCAAAGCTAAGATGGTAAATAATGTTAAATGTTCAAATAAAATTTGATTATAATTATTTCGTATATTTTATAACAGCAGTTATAATAAATTTTAAAAGAATCAGTGAGGTTCAGGTCTACATTTTAATAAAAACCTAACCTGAAATTTAGAAATACAAATAATTGCTTCAAAGTTGGAAATATTAGTGCAAACAGCTGTTTTATCCGTTATTTTTTTCAATTGGTTGCTATGGTAATGAATATGAAGAAATAATGTGTTGGTTCATCAGTCTAGGCCTAACCTAAGAATTTATTCCGACTAAATTTACAAATATTGAAATAAAAAATGTTTTTATCAAAATGAATTATAGCCTATGTTTACTGAGTATAAGCTTTAGGGATAGTGAAGCTTTCTACTAGTAAAACTACTTTTTCAATCGGTTCAGTAGTTCCAGAGGATACCCTCTACATACAAACAAACAAATTTCTCCTCTTTACAATATTAGTGTAGAATACTAAACTGCAGTTAAATAAACAAAAGATACCCCGAGTATACTTAAAATCTAGTTATTACTAAATTTAGACATTCTACATAAAAAATAACACTATAAAACTAACATCAATTGGCTCAAAGTGAACCGCCACCGTGCGCCTACCGAGCCCGACAAATCAAACAATGATATTTACAATAGGTTACAAAATGTTTGTAACATTTACATGACTAGTTATTTGTTTAAAATTTTATTTGTTAATGTCTGAATAAAATAATAATAAAAATAAACGGTATCAGTTAACTGACACAAACTTTCTCCCAACTTACTGTAGTCAAAATAATATTGTTTTTAATCATTTTATTTACTACTTTTTAGAACAAAACAAAAAAATAATATTCTACCTACGTCAATCGTATAAAAAAATTATTGTCCCAGGCGGGATTCGATCGCGCGACCTTTGAATTACTGGCCGTGCTCGCTACCGTGGTGATACCCCGTGCGGCCGCCGCTGCGATGCTAGATTGACAACACAAACTTGTTTATTTTTAAACATTTCCCCATAATTATAAAACACCGAAGTTTTGATAAAAGCGGTTGGTGTCATTTTGTTTGGCATCTTAAGCACTATAAATACTGAAAATTTGATCAAAATCGTTTTTGAGAAATTAGCATTTTTGTCGGTTTTTATGGGTTTTTAGGGGTAAATTACCCTTAAAAATTAAAAATTCCAAAAAATGAAAAAAACGCCTGGAGATATTAGGGTTTAGTAACTACATACCAAATTTCATGAAAATCAGACCAATAGTGTCCTCTCTGGTCGTGTATACATACAGACAGACTGACAGACAGACACCACTCTAAAAACACTTTTTTGGGTTCAGGGAGCACCAAAACAAAAAATTCCACTAAAAATATTTTTGGGTTCAGGGAGCACCAACACAGATAATTGCACTAAACAATTTTTTGGGGTTCTGGGAGCACCAAAACAGATAATTCAACTGAAAATTAAAATTCGAACATTTTTACGAAAACAATACTTTCTCCATATACTACGTATAGGGTGGAGAAAGTAAAAAGGTTACAAAATTATTAAATATTTCGATCCCGCAGCTGAACCCCTGACGTCCTTTGCGAAAAGTTTATGCGTTTTAAGGTTTCAACCAACTATTTGGGAATTTGGTAAATTCACGAAGGCGCTGAATAGCTGATTGAGTGTACGAAGAAATATATTGGTAGAATTTGTTTACACTTCATCCTCCAGCCGCTAGCGACCTCATACAACAACAAATAAAAACAAACCATCTCAATAAAATTACTATACTACAATATGCTCTATTTCTTGAGTTTAAAACGCCAATTACAAAATATGTTTCCAATACCTAACCAATTTAAAATTAATGGTGGAAATTTAAAATGATAGTGGTCTCCTCAGTTATAATACAAACTAAAAACTGTAGGTTAGATGTTAAATATGACTTTTTTTAACGTAAAAATTTTAAACTTTTGACTTTAGGAAATTTTAAACGTTTAGAAGTTTATTTTAAATTATTAAAATTATCTTACCGTCCATAATGTACTATAAATTATTGCTTTCAAAACATCGCCTGTCAATCATCACAATATTATATTGAAGTTTAATGTTACTGTTAACAACTGCCGAACAATAAATCACATTTAACAACTTTCAAAGTTGCACTTCAAGAAAGTCAAGTGAAATTATAATTTAATTTTATAATACAATTTTACTGCCTACTTTTTAACTTTAATAAACATGTGTATCATAATTTTCTAATTTTTTCGTGGTTAGATAAATCTTTGCTTGCACAGGCGTACTTACGTGCGAGTTTTGATTATATTTTTGAAGTGTAGACAGGCGCAGCTCGTCTAAAAATTGAAGGCGGTGAATCGGATTTCGTCACGCTCTATTCCGTCACCCTCACAGTACACATGTGTGTAATAGCAGAGTATATAGTTTACTTGGTAATTTCTCTGAAATGGACATTGTGCTTCCTCATTTCGTAAGTTGAGTTATAATAGTTTACTTGGTAATTCCTCTGAAATGGACATCGTGCTTCCTCATTTTGTAACTTGTATTAAAATATTGTACTTGGTAATATATCTGAAGTGGACATTGTGCTTCCTCATTTCATACGTTTTGTTTTATTCAATAGTTACTATTGAATATCTATAATCCGAATATTAGAATATCGCCATAAAAGTTTACACTTCGACCTTGTGGGCCTTTTTTTTTACTTTTGGCCGCTAGACATGGAATTGACAAAATCATTTCTTAGCGACAATATACTACACAAGCTGTTCATAAAATTTCAGTTCTGTACTCACTGTGGAGATTTCAAACGTATTTAGTTTCTGTAAATATTTACAATCTTTTATCGTTTTATTCGCTACTCTGAGGTTACACAGAATTTCGTTTACCTACCTGGAAACCTCACATTAATAAGTATATATGTAACGGATTTCGAGTTCGTTGACGTTTTGGTTTGGGAGAAATGCTGTTTCTTACTTTTGGCATTTTTTGCTTATAAGGATGGAATTGTAGGTATGACCTACAAAACTACAAAATGTCAGCGCTGTGCGCATTGACGTTCCGGAGAGTTGGTGTTTATTTGGTTAATTTATATAGGAGTATATATTATATTTACGATTGAAAAGGGACGAGTGTAATACTAAATACAGTACTAAATATTCTAACATCTGCTTCCTTCGTGGCAAATGTTTTCCAGAAGTGTTCAGACTTTCTTAAATTTTACTGTCACTACTCAACGTTTTTAGAAAAAGTAATAATACCAAACCTATATTTTAGAAAGTGTATCATATAAAATTTAAAGTTTCATACGAACAAAGTAATTTTTTTCAGTTAAGTGTCAAACGTTATTTTTGTATATGCTGATAAAAATGCACAATTGTTTATATTATTAGTATATATTATAAAATATATTTCAAATAAATTTTATTATAAAATCAAAATATGTTGACCACACGAAATGTATTCTTTCGGAGGTATTTCATAGCAACAGTAACATCAACTAAAAAATCAAGGTAAAACAATATTACTTATCTTACAAGCTGTTCTGTGAAGTTAGGTGATTTTGATAAAACATTGTTTCTCCAACTTGTGACAACTAATTATTAGGTAAATTTCGATAAGTACCAATACATTTAATAGATTCAAACTCCAACAAAGTGGGATAAATAACATTAACCTCTCTAGTAGATGGAAAAAGTTTACTTTATTTAGTTTAGTAATTATTTGTAATTACTTCGACATCCGAAGTAAACAATGTTGACCGGTTGAAATTCAAACTGTTGATATTTTTGTTATTTCAAAAATACTCTGGACAATATGATAATTCATATTTCTATAATATATATTAATAGCAGAATGAATTGTCAAACTGTTACGAAAACAAGGCACAGTAATAATTCGTTTAATATTTTGTGAAATCATTTAATTTGAAATTCTCCTCTTGGTTAAATAAAACTGATAACTATGCCTATAATAAATGGAATTAATAGAATTCATTAAAATGTATAAATAGTTATAAGCTTATATACAATTTTGAGAAGTAAAAAAATATTACTAAGAACGTTCAAATAAGTCATATGTTTTTGACGTTTCAATATTTTCTGCAATGTGTGTTTTTTTCTGAGGCATCTCGTACTCGTATTTCTATAAGAAAATATGTCACAGCTGCCACACGGCTGTGAAATTTAAATGCAGTAGGCCTACTTGTGTTTCTAATATTGAGAATCACTTATGGTAAAAATGAACACTCTACGACAGTAGTCTGTGTTGTAATTTGAATAAACAATTTTAACCAGATATATGAAAACTGTTAAATCCAAATGAAAATGTGCTAAATGATATTTTTCCTCTTATGAAATTGAAAAAAGTGTTTTTAGAAAAGTGAATAAGTATTTTCCTTGGGACTGAACATATGCATTGTATAATCGTAACAAATTAATATTGTTGATAATTTGAATAAAATCAATATAAATATTCCAAATATATCTTATGTTTCAGAGTGTATAAAAGTATGAAGAACTAATTTATATCTACAATACTTACTTCAAGAATAATGATACTCCTTCTCGTTCTTATACTTATGGGATCCAGTTCCAGCTCAAATGATTTGTCTACTGGTAAGAAATTATAAAATTACGCTTAATTTATTTAGAAACAACCAAACTATTTGTTGGCAACAAAAAAAGAAATGAAAAGTTGATAAAATAAGAGTTAGTTAAAAGTATTCAAATAAACGGTACCAGAAACTGGCATATAACTTTCTCACAAACGTATTTAAATTATTAAACAGATTCACAATGACTTCATTATTTTAGGAGGGGTAGGAGAGGTGATTTTAAACTAGGAGATTAACTAATACATTTAATTATTATTAGCTAGAGATAAAACTATTCGATCGATTTAGAACAAATTTGCACAAAACACGTCAATTAGGCCTGTACAGATGCAAGAAAAAAAGTTTTGAAAAATTTTGAAAAACAACCCCGTTTATGGCCAAAAAGAACCCAAAAATCAGTTATTATTATTATTATTAGCTAAACGAGAATTTTTAGAAAGATGCAGATTTTTGCATATGGTAGGGTACATTAAAGGCTACAAATAAGGCAAATTTTATCAAAATCGTTAAAGCCGTTTTTTTATTAAAAATTATAACTGATTTTTTTGGGTTTTTTTTCAAAATGGGGGTTGTTTTTCAAAATTTTCAAAACCGTTTTTCGTGCATCTATACAGAAAACCGTTTTTCGTGCCTAATTGACACGTTTAGTGCAAATTTGTTCGAAATCGATCGAATAGTTTTCACTCTAGCTTTGTACACATACAGACAGACATTTTGTTAAAAATATTTTTTTGGACTCAAGGGGTCCCAAAACGGATATTTCCAAAAAAAATCTCAATATCGATTTTTTTTTGCGATCACTATACTTTCTCTATATAGTGAGAAAGTAAAAATTTGTAGGCCTATTGAATCGTTCCTGCAAAATTTACATCAGCAAAATTAATCATATAAAATTATGTTAGTAAACAAACAAAAAAAATAATTCTTAAGATTAAACAATGCAGCATTTTATTAAAGTGTTAAAATCGAAGATAAAACCTCAATATAGCGAAATAAATACGGCAAGAACAGAAATCTTACCACACCATAGTTGAACCATAGATCATAAATTATAGAAATACAATGGTTGAACTTACATGGATTTTGCAGAAGACATTTCATTATTTTATAAGGCTGACGATTGATTATGCGCTTGGATATGTGTGCTTTGCAATTTGCTAAAGAGAGCATACAGCGTCAACTTTTAGATGTTGACAAATTCTTACATTCAGAAATGTTTACGTATATAAAGTAATCAATATTTTTTGAGAGAAGTGGTGATTGTAATCTCCTACTAGAACTTGAACTTTAAGCAACTAATTGGATATTTACTTACAAAAACCAAATTTGGCTGATTGGTTGTATGTTGTAAAATGCTTTACGTTAATTATTAACGTTAACTATTTCCTACAAAATATTCAAACAAATAATATTATATTTTCCTGTATATTAAGAAGAAATTTAAATGATGCAGAAAATATAGAACTTAGATTTGTTGTATAGAGGGGAGATGTTTTAGATAAAAATGTGTTTAGCGTGTATTGTTTTGGATGTTTTGTTTGGTAACGAAATTAGTAATAGTAATTATTTAATTATTATTAAAGTAGAAATTTTGAATAAGAACTAAGTAAATATTTTCCTTGTTTTGTTAGGCTCAATTGGCTAAGAATCGTCTTTTTGAAATAAAGATATTTCTAATAATAAATATATATATATATAGGCCTAGAATTAAACAAAAGACAGATTTAATTTGGTGAGCAGACGTTTGTAAGCAAATGCAGACTATGCAATTGTTTTCCTTTTTTATTATTAATTAGTTAATTAATTAGAAGCAACTTGCTTTAAATTGTAACTTTTTATTTGTAAATTAAAATTCTTTCGATAACTACATTTACCACTAACTCATAACGAGTGCGCCAGATTATATTTCATCTCGTTTAATCCTCTTGAAAGTTATTTAAATTATTGGATTTTCTAATATAGGAGGCTGGTACGATTTAATTTGCAATTGAACGATAAAAATGCACTCGTAAAACCCATATAAAATTTCTTCTGTATAAAATCGATTTCAGTTATTAGTAATATTTCATGTTTTCATTTATTTTATGCCTTAAAATTGTGAATTAAAAGCTCCGTCAAATAGGTCTCCATTTCTGTATTAGATTTAAACAATTTAAGATTGTGCCCATTCAAGATTATGCATATTACAGCACTTGGTTAGAAATGCTAGTTGTCTTTAGCCATGTGTTTCAATCCTAGTGCTATATAATAAATCACATTACAAAACTGAGTACGTAAATATTTATTTTATCAAATCGTGTTATTTGGTTTACAAGTTTAAAAAAATAGTTATGTAGATTTAATTATGGTTTTATTGTCTACAAATTATATACAAACCCCATTTACTTTGTAAACAGATTTCATTTAATATTAATTGTAGCTCTAAAAACTTCTATTATTTAGAACTGAATTAAGGGTCTGCTGTAGTGGCGGCTATCTAGGATTTTTATCCCACAAGAGCAATGTTAAATTTCAAACCATTTATTTCGTTTACTTTTCATCATAAAATTGTTTGCAAGGTCTCATTTTAAGCACAGTCACAATACGCATCCGTTTTGCATTTTACATTTTTTAAAAGTGATTTTGATTTGTTATGTAGTTGACATTTTGTAAGTACAATGTTTGAATTTGTTTCCTAACACAATAAAAAGTTAATAATGAAAAATAATTTGCAAGCCGGATCCGAAATTTTATAAAGAATATTCAGGTTTTTTTATCTTATATTACATAAGATAGACTTATAAAATGGTTTGAAATGAGGCAATATCAAAGAGTTCAGCTGCAAGAAATTGCACTGTTTAGATAGGGATATATTGAGAAGCGCTTGCGTTTCCGGTTGCTTTCTCGTTTACTGGAGCAGACCCTTAACACTTGTATAGTTTACTATCTATATGAAAAATCAAAATAATCGTCACACGTTTCAAGATCGACTATTTTTAAAATATCTTCAAATGTAACAACAATAGTTTGCTGCTTTTTTATTTTCCGGTAAAATTTCTTTGAATAACTATTTCATAAACTTTATAAATATACTCCAAAATATTTTTTAACAATACAAAAGTAGCCAAAATGGGCCCCTTTATGACAAGCAAATTTTACCTTTTTTATAAACTCGCACAAAATGTATTATTATTTTTGTTGTAGATCCATCATCCTGCACCACCAACAGTACGGACCCTGTTTTCCAGTGTCCAAGTGATAACTTAGCTTCGCCTTCAACCTGCATCCCTCAACATAAACTGTGCAACGGTATTCCTGATTGCCCCGATGGTACTGATGAGGCCGTTTTCCAGTGTGGTGAGTACATTTTGTTGTGTTTTCTTTATTTGATTAAAAAAAAACTAACTATGCTTACTCTAAGTGTGGCTAATTTTGTAATTATAATTTGTTTTTCAACGTATTTGAATCTATTGTCAAATTACTTGAATATTAGATACATTTTTTAACATATACATAATTTACATAGAAGGAACGAGAGTATACACACATCAATAAATACAAATACAATACATACACGATTACACCCTGAATTAATATACAAATACTAAAACAACTACAAAATATGAAAATATTTGGAAAAACTTAAATTCGGTATCCACATTTGCCGTTAAATCACAAAATAGTGTTGCAAAACACATACATCCAGACAATTAAAATTGCCCATGATTTGTTTGATAAAATTATCATTAAATTAGTTATCGTTTATAACTGGACAGACTGAAAAAATCGACTGTTTTTTATGTTTCAATCAAATTAGGCAGACGAGAAAATTTGAAATTTCCATTCACATCATCACATGAGTTACATTTTTAAACAATGTTTGACTCATGCCTTAGATGACTAATGTTTTAAACAATACATTTAACGTATACTTAGGTAACAAAATCATATATATGGAGTTAGGTTTGAGTAACTCTGAAACTATTTTCTGAAAACGTATACAAAATTATTGGTCGTAATGATTTTACTTTTTTTCCTACAAATAATAATAGCTTGAACGTAAAGCAGTCTGACAACGGTCAATAAGAGTGAATACATTTATTATACAGTGTGTAAATTAACTAAAATAGGTACAAATATTTTGTTTGTGGCATTGACTCTTAACAAACGTTCCTGATTTTTTGACATTCAATATTAAGAGACTTCACTGCAAACGTAGAGTTTTTGGCAGCTATTTTGTTTAAACTCAACGGATTTTAATTATCTTTATATCATTGATTTTAGGGTGACTAGACCTATAAAATGAGGGGTAACTCAATAGGGGTTGCTATTTAAAAAAATTAAGTTACCCCCTACCCGCCACCTCCTTAGGGGGTTGAAATTTTTTTTATGTCAGAAAATCAGTAAACTGTCTGCTCCAGTAAACGAGAAATCCACCGGAACGCAAGCGCCTCTCACTATATCCCTATCTAAACAGTGCAATTTATTGCGCTGACATTGCCTCATTTCAAACCATTTTATAAGTCTATCTTTTGTAATTGAGTGTTGAAAAAAAACTGAATATTCTTTATAAAATTTCGGATCCTTCTTGCAAATTATTTTTCGTTAATAATTTCTTATTGTGTTAGGAAAAAAATTCAAACTTTGTACTTACAAAATGTCAAAATCAAAAGCATTTAAAAAAATGTAAATTGCAAGACGGATGCGTATTATTGTAACTGTGCTTAAAATGAGACCTTGCAAACAATTTTATAATAAAAAATAAACGAAATAAATGTTTTGAAATTTAACATTGCTCTTATGGGATAAAAATCCAAGATGGCTGCCACTACAGCAGACCCTTAAGAGTCAATGCCACAAACAAAATATTTGTACATATTTTAGTTTGAAAAATACATATTTGTTTCGATACTTAATTTACACACTGTATACACATTTACACTCACGACACTTACAATAAACATGACTTACGGAATTCTCTAAATTAAATACAAAAAGGATCTAAAAATACATCTTACTTAATTTTATGTTGTGTTGTACTATTTTGTTTAGGGTTTGTTTTGTTAGTGTTATGTTTTTCAAGTAGAGATTTTCTCTATTAGTGTTTTATTTATGTAACCCGAAATTTATTAATATTCATTACTATAACATTATACTTACTATAACCATTACGTTTTATGTTTATAGTGCTATCTTAATATTTCGTGTTAACTAATTTTAAAATTTGAACTCATTTTAAAATTTACAATAGTTTATTTTTATTCTTTTTTTTTGTAGGCCAAAGAATTGTATACACAAAGTCCAAAAATCAATATCTACAACGGTTAAGAACTTGAGTTTTGTACAACATGATGTAACCCTTTTTTACCATTTTACATTTTGAATATTTCAACGTTTATTATTATTATCATTATACAATTTTAGGAATCATTACGCAAAATATCAGCTACTCAGCAACTACGTTTTCTGAAACACAATGACCAGTGGAACGGTGAGTCAGTTTTTGATATTGTTATTTTGCATATACGTGATATATATATTTTATTTAAGTTACGTTTCATTTTCAGAACGTTTGATTAAAAAACAAACCAATAATGTTCCTTCATTGTTATTAAAACCAGCTTCGTTATTGTTAATATATTCATTTAGATTATTTTATACAATTTCGTAACAACTAATATTCGATTTATATTATTAATAGGTTAATTACCTTATCCCTCAAAAATCAAAATTTTTCCTTTGTAGGATTACCGGTTTCAACGGTATACCGTCATCTTCAGATCCTTATTATGTTCCTTACTTTCCGCCTGTTCTGGCATCGTCTTCTTTACACATTTGGCACATTTAAAAACATTTGTCACAAATATTAAGATTACAAACACGAAACAAATAAACAGATTAGAATTATTACAATAAACCGGATGATATATAAGGTAATTAACCTATTATTAATATAAATCAAATACACAATCCAGGAAGCTAAAAAACAATATGTCTAAACTAATATTCACTTAGATGTGTACGAAGCGAGGTTTTAACTACGACTGAAACAACTTGCTAACACGTCTAAACATTACATTTGCTTACTTTGCTAAACTTATGGTAACATAATTAACAATAACTAAAAGTTATACTATATTCCTTAAGGACGTGCAATACCGGGACAAAACACTTCCAATTAATCCTGTTCAATATAACTTGTCTTTCATCGAATTTTAAATATAAACTTTTGTAATTTGCGGAAAATCGTTCAAGAACGTCTAAATTATAATTCGTAGTTAACAAAAACTGTAAATTATAATTTCTTTTGTAAAACAGGAGGAAAACATGATTTTCAGTCTAGTTACTTGATAGCAGTTAAAGGGCGGGGTGGATTATGTTACCTACTAACTATACATTGGAGCTTTCTGCAATGTAAATGTCATTGCACATTTTGGAAACTAAAAATAAGAGCGGTATTAGTAAAAGAGGGAATATTCAAGTTGCGTTCGAGAGCTTTACCAATGTAATATCATAGGCCAGCCTTCTCAAGGTTGGCTCCACTCACTGGATGTGATACTTTTACTCGAGTGGTATTACACACCCTTAACGTAATTTCAAAGCCAATTGTATATACATATATATTTTTTTAAATGATCAATTAATAATGTTAACTTACAAAGGATCAACAATTAGTGATACGAGGCAAATATGTATGTACTTAAATATATTTGAGATTTGAAAATTTTCCTTTTTTTTAAACTGGAGAAAGTATATTCTCATATTTTTCAGATATTTAGCGTTTCTTTACTAGATCGTGAAGACCGCGATTCTTAAGTGTGTGTGGGGGTGGGTGTGTGTGTGTGTGTGTGTGTGTGTTTTTTTTATATATAGCATAGATTTCTGTGTAAAAATGTATATATTTTTTAACTGTAAAAGTTAAATGGGCTGAATTCCAAGATTTTCATAAATAGTAGGTACAATTATTAGAATAGCAATATTTCTTTGGATTAAAAGTTTAGTATTGTTTACGACAAAGAAAAATGTTCGTGTCTAACAGAAATAAATCCAATTGATTGAAGACAAAAAATAATTACTTTTTCTTTAATGATTGTCACGCTATCGTGATTCTTAGCAGTGAACGAATGTTTTTCTTTGTAACTTTGTTAACAAGAATCCATTGTAGACCCGCAGTAATGTTGTTGAAAGGTTGTCGCAATGCTTTCCTGATTTCATGTAATTCAGCTAAAAGTAATGTTTTGATGTTACTTATAAGCATATTGCTACATTATGTTAAAACAGTTTGTACAAAGAAATTTTAATGGAACACTCACTTTAAACTAAACACTTATTTTAAATATTTGCTTTATGGAAAATATCACATATATGCACCTAATATTATTTGCATTACAACAATAATTTTTTAAAGAATTAATTGGCCTCTGTTGTAGAAGATTCGAAATTATTCAATCGTGAAGATTTGGTTCAAAATATGTTCATTAATTTCTAAGATTGAACCGGACATGAACCCAAACACTAAGTTTAAGTTTTAGTAATATTGCATACACTCAGTTCGACCAAAACTGATGTTTAAACCCCACCTTTTTATTTATTACATCAATTCAAGTTATTTTGTTCCATTCTCTTTATCCTTTAATTTTCTTAGTTTTACTTATTAATGCCCAAAAATAATTTGTTCAAGCTATCAAACTACGTTTTAAAGTCATTGTATAAATTAATTATTTGTAAACAATCTAAATCTTCAAAATCGTCAAAGGAATAATTACCATGGTCAAATTCTGACACCTGATCATACAAAAACTTATAATTCATTATTTTTTTATTGCGTTGACAATTTGCAGTGAAAATTGAAACAAATTAGAGAACATAGGGATACATATTTCCATAAAATATACGCACTCGCTAACATATTTAATTATTGTAAAAATTTCCGAAAAACTTTTTAAAAAGTATATTGAAACTGAAGTAAATAACGATAGATAAATCGATTATACTTGCGTTTAATTGAAAAAGCAATGTCGCACGAACTATTTCAAAAACAAATTCCACATTAATACAATACACAAAAAAAAAAAATCAAACAGAAATAAGACAATTATTAATTCATGAGTGTTCCTTTTCTTGCAATTTCTTGGGCATATTCCTCAGAGAGAGGGAAGGGATTAAACAAAAATACACTTGGTAATCTAACTATTACCATATAATAACTTAAAACAGAGAAGAAGAAACGAAAGTTATAATAAAAATTGATTTTAACTGGTTAATTAATTTATCTTATCCATGTTAAAATACTCTCAGTATGATTGTCCTGAACCATAAACAAAACTACTAAACTTTAAAAAAGATGTTTCCGTTAATTTTATATATTTTATTTATCAGGGTTCATAATACAAACAAATATCTTCCTTTATATTCATACGTTTCTCAGTACAATATACACTACTTCAACCTATTTCAATAAATAATAACTACTACACATGGTTTCGTGGATTTGCTTGTAAATCTATGGCATTCCAAACTATGACAAATACATAAAGAAATAATAATTATAGAGTAGGCCTACAAAGAAGCGATATTTAGATTAGAAATTTTCTTCAAAATATAACGTCATTTAGGTTCAGTTATACATACTGACAGACCTAAATATAATTTTAATAAAGTTGTACTGGCATACTTTATAAATGACCTATAGTCTAGGCCTACTAATTTACCAATGTCAAAAGTTTGGTTAGACTATGTTTATTCTGCAAAAACCAAATGAAAAGCTGTTGTCAATTAATTACTTTAACAGATGGGCCTATTAAAACTTAACTTTAAGTTTTTACAATTGCAATGACAATTTTTCAAATGTTACGTTTAGTGATTGAAATCTTAGACATTCTACTAAGCTTATTATTTTAGGAATGTATGCTTTACTACTAGTAAATTAGAGGTTATGAAACTTACAGAGTGAATTAAATATAAGCTAGGAGTAGTATATCATGATAAATTAAGGACATTTATTTTAATATAATTTATTAATTTTTGTGGACATTCAGCCTATATCAGAAATAGTTCAAAATAAATTTGAAATTGCAATAGGCTACTGCAGTGGTTCTGAATTATAAAAGAAATGTTTTAAAGACAAATAGGCTACCACGCAAATACATATTATTTTAAATTATATTTACTAAATAATTGTAAAGTACTTACCGCACAAATGAAGAGCTGATTATAAACAAGTGATGAATTAAGAATTTCGAAAATATACTTCAAGAACTGGAAGACTGCAGAGTAGATGGAATAGACAAGAAACAAGAAACTCTAGGTTGGTAAAGGTGAAGCATGACTCATTTTTGGTCGGACTTGTCACGTGGTAGAATGGTCGAACCCAAGTAACGATTGCATTTTTTTGATACTCCACACCCAGATAGTATAGTCTTATAATATCGAAGAATGTCCGTACACTTGTAAATCAACCATCTTATAGCGCTAAATATGGTTTGATTTTACAGTCTTTGTTAGCTGTAAAGAATATGTTTAAGTGATTTTTTTATTATTTTATTTTAGAAATGTGCTAAGAATGTGCTTAGAATGTCTCAGTACATTCCAAAATCATACACTGAGAACGTGCTACTCACATGCTAGACAATCTCTTAAAATGGCAAAAATAGAAGTGAATTATTTACAGTATATGCCTAAAGTGTCCGCACATGCCTGGCATGTACGGCACTTTGTCAGCCTGTACTCAGCACATTCTGTGCTGTTTGGGATATGGGACTTTACAAATGGTTACGCAATGTAGTGGCTTCTTATTATTTCTTTTTATAAACGAACTTACTATATCATTTTTACCAACCATCCGATTTAACAATGAATAGAATCAGTTCTGCCTTAACCAGGAATAGCTTATTTATTTATGCTTTGAAACACAGCAATTTCGTATTAGGTAGAATTTAGTTGTTAGTACTTTCCAATTAATTAACTAGTAAAAATGTCAACGATTCAACGTCCGCCAGAATCCAATATAGGATTATAGGATTCAGTGGTGGGTTTATAGGAATTATGATGTTTTGGTGTAAATAAGTAAATATGGAATTCGTATCACGTTTAATACTCAGTATTAAACAAAATGTATTAAACAAAATGTTTAAATACACTAATAGGTAACATCTATAAAACTGTACATCAAAACAATAATGATAAACGGATTTAAAATATAAAATTTAATTTACACGATATAGTAGTCTATTACAAATTTTGCAATATACAAAATGTCAAGATAAAATAAAATACTTTTTATAAACTGATAAAAGTGTAAACTAACTTACAAAATGTCTATAACCGACAACAATTTTTAATAGATTTAAATATTAAATGCTTTAAAGACAAAACTGCCTACTAATATTTATTTTTTCAGATACCTGGAAAGTCCATGCTGGTTATTATCAGATTATATAAATTTTAATTTATTATACATTATATATACCAGGTGTCTTAAAAGTCCCCCCCTATTATTTTTTTATTAAAGGAAATAAACAGATTTCCGAAATGGAGTTTTTGGTGTATCGTAAATTTCAAAATTGAGTGACCGATTGGATGAAACCCTTGTAAAAAATAACAGATGAATCATCTTTAACATTTTGATGTTATTTAGAGGGAGAAAAGTTATAAGTTTAATTGGCCTAAATGTTGGATAGAGTAAACATACAGACCTCCGGTTTGCGCCAATCTTCTTCTTTTATCAATACCTTTAAAATGAGGTGACACTTAACAGGGATTCTCATTTAAAGTTTTCGACCTACCCCCAAAATACCCCATTTTTGATGAAGGGTTGGAAATTTACACCAAAAAACTCCATTTTTGATCATGTTAACATCCCCAAAGAAAATTTGTCTATTTTTATTAATACAAAAAATAATAGGGGTTACTTTTAAGACAAATGGTATGAGTTCTTTATACATATTAAAGTTCTTAAATATACACAGTAATGTTATGCCAACAAACATATGACATTGTGATATACAGAGAGGTATTTAGAGATGTTTAGGTATCTAAAAATATTAGTATTTTCTTCTTATTTTCTATTCATAAAATGTCAGTTATTTCACTAAAATGTAATTGAAATAGTATTTAAAAATTTGGTGCATTCACATATTTTCTCGCACATCCTTCATAGTTATTGTTGTGCGAGAAAGAAATCGATTTAATACACTTTAAAGCAAGCCTTAAATTCCGTTTATATACATGACATCAAACATATTCTTTACTAATTACTAAATTATAGTTTTTAATCAATTAGATCTTACACTTTTGCTCATCGATATTAGTTTTTTTCTATGGTGTTTACAAAATGCATTACACATTTAGTGTGGGACTCCCTGCAACCTGGCCTCGCGCGCATGACTGGATGTTAAATCCAAAGGGTTATCCACTAAAGAACTCTCACTCCTCCTGAGTACTGGCCTGGAACCGTTTTACATATTACTTCGGGCTAGATTCCTTTTTTGTACGCCCTAAGTGGATCGCATCGGTGCCAATGTATTGCCAACTACTTAGGCTAGCTTCTTTTAAGTAAAGATATCTCTGATACCCCTCAAACGATAACCAATAATATTCTGGCTACCCTGATACCCCTCAAACGATAACCAATAATATTTTGCTTACCCTGATACCCCTCAAACGATAACCAATAATATTTTGGTTACTCTGGTAACCCTCAAACGATAACCAATAATATTTTGGTTACCCTGATACCCCTCA
>JAGFPH010002752.1:76358-98668 GCA_018207615.1 Philaenus spumarius | reverse complement strand
ACCCTGATACCCCTCAAACGGTAACCAAAATAACCCTGATACCCCTCTAACGATAACCAATAATATTTTGGTTACCCTGATACCCCACAAACGATAACGAATAATTTTTTTTACCCTGATACCCCTCAAACGATAACCAATAATATTTTGGCTACCCTGACACCCCTCAAACGATAACCAATAATATTTTGGTTACCCTCATACCCTTCAAACGATAACCAATCTTCAACTCCTCCGATGATGGTTGACACTATTGTGTCAGGAGACGGTGGTCCTATCTTTTCTTCCAGCGACTTTTTTTGCATTTCGTACCTACTGTGCGTCCGGACTTTAGTTGGCAGTACGGGAAAGGCTATGCTAATGCATTTCATATGAAGTTTCCGTACTACTACCCGAACTGCTGACATCGGGCGCTCTATGAATTCACTGAATGATGACGTAATTTTGTAAATGGTCTTTCCTCATGTGACACCAAGAAATGTATATAGATTTGTTATATATTTTGTATAGGATTTTATAACTGAAACGCAACTGAGAAAGGACATAATAAATGTAGTAAGCGTGGATTTTATAAATTTTCGGTCAGACAAACTTTTTAACAGAAAAATTGTACAAAAATAGATAAATTTATTTTTTTTTAATTTTACCTTTTTACTTGGATTGCTTAGTTTAGGCAGTAGGAGGCGCAGAAGTCAAGAGTTATCATTGTATATTTGTAAGTGGCGCTGTGCCATCGCAGTGTTTCTGCTTGCCTTTGTATAAATTTAAACGCAATGAACAATATTATCTTTTGTATACTATGTACCAATACCTATATCTAATGTGGTTTCACAAACACACCCTAAACCAGCCAACAAACTAATACTGAACAATGAAATGGGACAGAAGAGGAATCTATTCCTTATCTGTTTACAGGAAACGCCAGAGTATTGGGTTATTTCTGTTGTCACGACACAACTGCACCAAAACAGTTCCTTCATAACAAACATAATATTATTTATAGTTTTGGGTGTCTTTGTTTGTTTATGGTCACTTCAAAACAATCGTAAACATACTGTAGACTACATTCCTTTTTTATTTGTAACAGAGCAATAATTGTATTTTATCGACATTTATTACTTCTTAAATCATTTTTATATCACTATAACTATAACTTGTGAACATAATTTTTAATGCATCTGTGAGTAACGATATCGCATTTGTCGACATGCAGTAATGTCGCGGCGACAGCCACAGTCCGAATGTTGTCAGGACGGGTAGTAGCCCCGCAACTGTCCATTATGGCCTGTACTGCCAACTAAAGCCCGGACGCACAGTAGTGAAAGCAAACAACATGTGTTGTCATCAACCTTTCCGATCCCGGAGAAAAACCATCCTACACAGATATGATTCAAAATAACCATGCCCAAATAGGAACAGGGTGAGGTAATAATCAATCTCGCCATGTTGCCTCTCATGGCCTCTCTTATGACTCTGTTTTTTCCATCTCGCTTTTCGTCTTGTAGATTTCCTGGCGATTATTAGCGGCGAGCTCTATTAGAACAATTCCGGTGATAGCCAAGACCGCAAGCTCAGCTACTGTACGATAAGCGAATGTGACTCGAAGATTCCGCCGTTTCTGGATCTCTACCTGGTGCTTGCAGTAAACCTTCTTTGATAGCAAGTACTCCCAGACCTTCGATAGCACAGACTAGACAGCAGCCTACAACAATCAACCCTCACTTGATTTAGGACCAAAAGTGTTTGCCATTAGTAACACCCAGTGCAGTTACACCATTCGCAGCTTTGTCCGATGTCTGCTCCCAAAAATGCAGTTTTCTGTCTATTAACTCGCCCAAAAACTTGACCACGGGTTTCGTCATCACCACCTCTTCCCCAAAGTGTAGCGGTTAAATTGTTCTGATTCTTCTCTTCGTCAGTACCGCAATCTCCGTCTTATGCAATGCCAGGGACAGTTCATGCGTTGCCATCCATCGATAATAGTAGGGTTTAACTATACAAAAAGCAATGACCTCCGAGAATAACACAATAATAATACGGACTTTAACACAAGTTTGTATTTAAAAAATGTTTAATATTTAATGTTTAGTATTTTAATTTAAATGTTTAAATATTTGACTAAAACACAGTTAAAAAAATGTTTTAAATAAATTTGTTTAACATTGATCTGCTTAAATATCACAAAGTAGAACTGTAAGCTTCATTGGATATATTACAAATAAATAATATTATTTAATAGTATTTTGGTTGATACAATTATGTCTAAAAATAATTCGGAAATTGAAGGAAAAGGTGTTGTTAAGACATTTAAACTAGTAGTTCTGTGAACAGTAGACATCGCTCGTTCAAATAACAAATGCGGTTTTGAGCTTAGGTTAAAAATAGTGTGCCAGTAAGGAAGTAAGCACAAGGTTTAGCCAGTGAAACATTATTTACAATTCCCGCGATTCCGGGATTTCTAGTTCTCGTTTTTATTTCTTTTCTTGAGCTTTAACTGCTAAAGATTTTCTGTTAGAGGCGTTGTGTTTTATTTAGGTTAATAATGCTTAAGACAGCTAAAAATATCGCTTTATAGAGGGACAACATACAATTAAATATTTACATACTTAAAATAACTCAAACTTAACAATGTATCATAAGTTAACTTAAGATCCATATCATATTCCAATATTAGAAATAATGAAAACAAACGATGTTAAAACGTCGTGATAGTGATCTCAACTCATGTACCAACACTTCCCACGGTGTCCTACGGTAATTTTTTGTATGTCCTTTATCGCCGCGAGGTTTCATTTGTTTCATCTCATTTTGTAATTTAAGTAAAGCTAAGTCAAATACTTTTATGAAATTTACAATGATAATTTACAGGTATACAGTTCAATTCTTTGATTTATCCTCTACACTTTCTTATAATAATATGTCATTTTTGGGCAAATGATATATTCCTAAATTACTATTCAAAACAAACCTAGTTTTGTTAGCAGTATTGTAGTATTAACATAAAAACTGGTGTTTTGAAAATAAGAAATTTGAAATTAATAAATATTTTTATACAATTCTATTTAGAACTAAATTACGAAACTTTTTTACATTTATGACAAAAATTACAATAATTTTTACTACTTTTTACGTAGGCCTAAAGTTAAACATTTTCCTTTCGTTACTGAACGTGATTGTTTCTTGAGCTAATAACATTCTTAATTTTACTTCAATATTTTTTTTTTTACTGGCATATATGAATTCTTTAATCCTTTATCTACAAAAAAGCTACGGAACACTTTTGAATTGGTTTAAAATAAACGTATAAAAACATGGTTGAAGTACAAAAACTTGGACTATTTTTAACAAATTCGATGTTTACGGCCATTTTGTGAGCTTACCGTTAGAGATACGGGAAAAAATCAAGAATACAATTTTGTTTAAAATTTAATTTTCTATTAGCAAAATGATATTAGTTTTTAAATTCGACTTACGGTTAAGCCAAAGCTTACACTGAGAGAAACGGTCCGGCCGCCATTTTTATTTTATTTAAGGGGTTAAAAATGAAAAATGGAAAAAAACCGAATATATACATGGCTCGGCCTAGGAATAAGGAACATTCATGCAAAAAATCATCAAAATCGGTCAAGGCGTTTGGCCGTAATAGTGAGACAGACACACAGACGAAATGCCGAACGGTCGAGTTAAAACGGAGACCTCGCTTACGCTCGGTCAAAAAACGTGTTTACATGCTTCATCTGTACATCATTTATACTAGTAGTTCTGTGAACAGTAGACCTCGCTCGTTGAAATTACAAATGTGGTTTTGAGCTTAGGTTAAAAATAGTGTGACAGTAAGGAAGTAAACACAAGGTTTAGCCAGTGAAACATTATTTACAATTCCCGCGATTCCGGGATTCATCCTCAGTGACATTTGAGCTGCAACAAAAATACAATTAATTAACTGAACAAGGTGTTATGCTACATATTTATACTTATATTAGGGGGATTCATGCAACCTGTGCTAAGTATGTTAAAATCGAGAAACTCGTTTGACAGAAGTGTGCTTTTTAGAGTCGATAGCACACTCGACTTTAGCACGCTCTGGGGTCTGCTAAACCAGCGTTAACGTCGTAAAACTCTTGGGGAAGGTAATTTGAGTTTTTCAGCTTGAATCAACAACAGGTTGTTTGTTATAATTTTGTGTTTTTCCTGTTCTTGTTTTATTTGTGATCGAAAATAATATAATACTTTCTAATCCAAGAAAAGAATTCGGAAGGAATCGGGGAAACGATGGAGCAAGGCAAAAAACATCTTCTCCTATCTTTAATTTCCGAGAATCCGACGAAGTTTGAGATTTTTTCTTTCTTTTTTTTTTACTTTCTTGGTACCCCTCCATCTGGCAGTTAGATATTTCTATACTGGCAGGCACATTTTTACTACTCGAACACATTGTCATCCAAACACCTATCTAAACCATTTTAGTAAAGAACATTTATACATTTTCGTGTTCAGAAAATACAGAAAACATGTCTGTGTATTTGATTTTGTTTGCACAAATATATTAGCAAAAAGGAACCAAAAAAAGGCCCAATATTATTATAAATATACAAAAATGTAATATATACATTATTTAGTAAGTAGGAAAAAAACCTCTTTTACAAACTAAAGAATAAGGCAAAGAGGCATATTTTAAACTGTAGTCATTTAGCCTAGATCACGAAAACACAAAATCTGTTTCCAAAAAATGCAGAAAATGAGGCCTAATTTTATCTAAACCATAACTCACAAATTATAAAGTGCATAGGGTATTACAGTTTCAGTCTAAATCTAAATAACTGTAAAAAGAGTGATGTAATCAAAATAATGTAATAAATTATATACCAAATCAATCTTTAGAATGTTCTGAGTACTGTAATATATAAATATAACAAGTAATTTTTATTTTCTAAAAAGAACCCCTATGAATGGACCCATTTAATATTAATTATGCCAGTAATAAATTAGTCTGGTATTAATATTCTTCAATTTATTATTTTTCAGATAGTACAGTAATTTCTGGAACCTCGGAGGGAACAAGGCCACAAGGCTGCTATCATGGACATATTTTTAATGTCTTTTTTTATTAGAAATCCTTTTTTACAAAATAAATAAAAAATATATTGATTAATTATCAAAATGGTGTTTTTATTTACAATCAACTTGAACAAAATTAAATGAGGAGGACTTTTCCTTTCTACTTGTCTTTGGCATTTCAATTAAAAATTATTTGATCAAGCACCCAAACTCACAAAACTACTATAACCTGAACAAGGATAACCTTACTTTAGCAAATAACACTTTAGCACAAGGGGTCCTTCACTAAAAATTCAAATAGCAGTTTAGCATGACAACACATTAAGCATTTAACACAGGTTGCATGAATCCAAATATTATAAGGAATATACATTATACTTACATAGATACTAATATTATGAATTTATATTTTTAAGTTAATTTTGGAGGTATTATTTGCTCAGACTATGTATTAAAAATGTGCTTGCTTATTGTAATGACAGTAATTTTACCTCCACAAAAGGTTTATTTAAGGTATTCAGTGCTCCTTTCAGCAAAAGACAAAAGCTTGGCGATTAATTTTCAAATTCCCCAATTTCACGTCTCATGAGAAAAGTAAATTAATTGGCCCATAAAACATTCTGAAAGTTTTACGACTCCATTTGAAAGAGGTTTAACGCTTACAAAGGTTGAAATAATTTATTCACATTCTGCATACATTAACGATCTAGATCTATCAACTGCACGGAATCAATTTGTATATCGAAGGGAATTCATTCTAGCTGTTAGGTTCACTAAGCTTCCGTCACTTCCCACAACTTTATTCCGTACAGACGTACCAATTTAAATATTTGACTTGATGTCTTTTGAAAAGTATAAGTACTAATGGTTTGAAGCTAATGTACAATCACATTCCATACTAATACACTTACCATTATAATCATGCTATATTTTATTTTTGAGAGTCTGGCCACTTTTTACCTTTACTAACATTAAACAATCTAAAACAATTTATTTGTTTAATAATTTTAATACAAACAATTTTTAATCAAGACCAAGTTTTGTGTTGAATTGTTGAAACTAATTAGTTTGTTATAAATGTTTATTATTATCCCTACTATATTACAAACAGTATCTCTGCCCTCTGCCTGTCAAAAGCACGTGGTTATTTGCAGCTTTAGCCCAGTCGAATTACTAAATTATAAGCTTTGAAATTCCAATCAATTCAAATTCAATTTCGAAACTTTGTAGTATTGTTTGGGAAAGTCTTATAATGAACAGTACTTATCAAAAGTCTTATCAAAAGTCCTCATCAAAAGGCAATATTACGGACACAATATTGTTTGTTGATTTTTTAGTTAAATAATAAAGTCAACAAAAACATAATCAGCTGGTGCCGATTTTTACTGTATCATCACAAACAATAAGACAGACAATAAAATTGGAATTAACTGACGCCAACGAGTCAGCTGATTTGATTAATCAGATGGCAAAATAAAGTTTAGTAACTAAGACAACTCTTAAAAGAACTTACCAATAGCATAAGTATAATAAAAATGTGTGTAAAAAAAATGTTCTGTGTCAAATAAATGAAACGCATTTTATTATTGCAATAAAATATTATTTATTTTGTTTCATTGTCGCATTGCCGACCTGGACATCGGACCTAAGAGGGGCGTGCACTGTCTGGCGAAAAAACCATAATGTCCGTTATTATCTAACCAATTTTAAAAACTAAAAACCAATCGATAGGGAGAGCTAAAAAATGTTATTCTTGATATTTTTTAGTGAAAGCACTAGTTTTTCCGTTATTTCCGTTTGAAAGTTTTAAACGGCCGACATTTAAAAAATATTTAAGTCAACATAACTGTTTCCCATGTAGGTAATACTAACACAAAGGATTGATAAAAAATTTGCATTATTTCGTTCAGTATTTTTTTTTTTTAACGCATTTTGGTCACAGTCAGAAAACTTAAATGATTTTAGGCAAATGAACAGTGATTTGGTGTTTACTTTGACCCAGGAACATTCCTAGAAAATATGTGACAAGAGTTATGAATCACCATGTATACAATTACTTATTATATTCAAAATATATCTTACGTAAATAAAAATAAATTAAATTTTATAATCACTACATACAATTAATTATTATAAAAAGTTATGAGTATATCTAATGTAAATAAACTAATATAATCAATTAAGTTACAGTTGTTTGAGAAGCTTATGTAACTTCTATTAAACTTTCAATTTTTGTACGCGAATATCTCGTAAACTGTACTGAAAAAATAAATTATAAAGATTGTTTTTGAAGCTATTTTAATTTTATTTATTTTTGATAATGTATGCTTTTTTGATAGAATGCATATTTTCCGGGATATTTATGAAAAACCAAAGAAGTCACATATGTTTTCCCCCCTGCCCATCGCTTACCCCATATCGAGACCTTCCCAAACAATCCTACAAAGTTTCGAAACTTTGGGATTCCAAACCGTATATGCCTAAAATGGGTCTAATTTGACTGGACTACTTAACCTAGCAAGTGATTCATGTTGTCATAACACAACCACAAACATTACATTTCTTATGGACTATTTGGACTCAGCTGAAATATCAGAGTTTATTGCTGACAACTGATTCTTTGTATCCTTTATAAAGTAACATCTGATTAAAAATTGTAGTTATTTATACTTTTAGATTTTTCAGTAATTTGTCTATGTTTTTCAGATGAAAAAATTTTATTAAATTTGATTTGTTTAATAAATCTATATATATAAAAGCCAAAACCCACTGACTCACTGACTCAGTCATCACGATTTCTCAAAAACTACCGAACGGATTGGAATGAAATTTGGTATGTAGCTTCCTCTAGGGCCATAGGTGCTCACTAAGAATAGGTATGAAAAATTTCGAAATTTTAGGAGGGGTTTGGGGTGATCAAAATTACTAAAATCATAATTTCAGATCTTTTATTGTTATGACAATAGTGCTTTTATTATTTAAGATCTATATATAAAAGCCAAATACCACACACTGACTGAACACTTAAAAAGAATACAATTACGTTAAAAAGACTGAAAATACCAACCACCACGGGCAACGCCGTACGGGTCAGCTAGTTACTCAATAAATCAAAACAGAAACATAATCTGACACTCTTTACAATACCACTCCGATACAGTTCCATACTCACTGATATATGCAATTTTACGAACCTTTCATTGATTTTTAAGGTACATTGTTGTAGTTTGTAAAAATTCGTTCAAGGTTATCTACACTATTTCAGTGGATTACAAAAATTGTAATAATTATAAATTTTTCTTAAAGGATTTTGCTTATTAACATGACTAAAAACACGATTTACAGTTGAATTATTTGAACACAGGAAAACATAGAGACGGCTTTTGTTAACTTCTGATTGTACATTAGTCGTTTGCAGAATTAAATTATAAGACCGATATTTTTTTTAAATGAAGTGCTTACAAGCGGATATTCTAACCGTTATCGAGTGTCTTATTAAGGGTCTGCTGTAGTGGAGGCCATCTTGGATTTTTATCCCGTAAGTGCAATGTTTAAAACCATTTATTTCGTTTATTTTTTATCTTAAAATTGTTTGCAAGGTTTCAATTTAACCACAGTTACAATACGCATCCGATTTGTGATTCGAATTTTTTTTAATCCGGTTCATTTGTCACGTAATTGACATTTTTTAAGTACCAAGTTTGAACTTTTTCCTTACACAATACAAAATTAATAATTTTATTAAAAGTGAATAACAAGCCAGATATGAAATTGTATGAAGAATATTCAGTTTTTGTTTTTTTCAGCACTTAATTACAAAAGATAGATTTCTAAAATGGTTTTAAATGAGGCAATGTCAAATCGCTCAGCTGCAAGAAATTTCACTGTTTAGAAACAGCTTTATAGTGAAGAGCTGGAGTCGCCACGCCGGTTGCTTTCTCTTTTACTGAAGCAGACCTGCCATCTTGGATTTTTATCCCGTTCCAAGTTTAAATGTTAAATTTAAAATCATTTATTTCGTTTATTTTGTGTCATAAAATTGTTTGCAAGGTCTCATTTTAACCACAGTCACAATAAGCATCCGTTTTGGATTTCACTTTTTTTAAATCCCGTTCATTTATCAAGGAATTGACATTTTTTAAACACCGAGTTTTAACTTTTAATAAAGTTTGAGGTTGACGAGTGAGAAGGAATTATTTTAAAATAATAATACACTAATTCTCACACACATAATGATCAAACACGTTTCAACGACAAAGTCGTCATCCTCAGTGGTACATGAGCTACAAACTAAAAACTTATAACTAGTCTAGCCTAGAGGACTAGGCTACATATTTATACCCCTCTACAAGAGTGGGCATGGTCTTAGCGTATAAACAGCCAATATGGTTATCGTAACAACACATAACAACAGAAAGTGAATAGGAGAGAGAGGGAGGGTAATATTACAGAATGGTGTTGGATTGCAGTTTTTAGTTGCAACTCATGTATCACTGAGGATGACGACTTTGTCGTTGAAACGCCTTTGACCATTAAACGTATGTATGTGAGAATTAGTGTATTGTTTTTATTATAAAACAAAGTTTTAGCTTGTTTCCTAACATAATACAACATTTATAACTAATTATAAGTAATTTTCAAACCGGATCCGCAATTTTATAAATAATATTCAGTTTTTTTTAAATACTCAATTACAATAAATGGATTTATAAAATGGATTTAAATTAGGCAATGTCAGAAAGTGTTTAGCTGCAAGAAATTGCATTGTTTAGATACGGCTATAAATATAATGAAGCTCTGGGCGTCATCTTTTGCTTTCTCTTTTCCTGGAGCAGACCTTTAATTAGGGCCTATATAGCCTACGGCCAGCCTCTCGATACAAATACCAACATAAAGTTTTCCGAATAGTGCCTGTTTGAATTTAGAAGTACATAACATTTAAACACTACTCATGTGTAGCCTATTTCTTTAAATCACTTTATTCTATTAAAGCAAAATTTAAGAATTGCTCACATGATCTTAGCTTTTTATTTTGTATTAAGTTGTAATTTATTATAACCAAGGATGTCAATAACAAAGTAAAATACTGACGTATATTAATAATCAGAAAATAATAATCTGGAAAATTTGTATGTTTAAGGTTAATGTTGTAAAAATGGATACAATGTTCTTGAGTAAGTAAAGAACGAAACTAGGCTATGAAGTTAAAGTGATGTGAATGGAATACATATTACCATTTGTATTAATTCTAATATAGACATTTTGTGTACAGGTTGCTTGGCTAACGAGTTCCGCTGTAGTAACAGTTGTGTGGCTTTGGTGAAGAGATGTGACCGCAAGATAGACTGTGAGCTTGGAGAGGACGAAGAGGATTGCAGTGAGTATTTTTTTTTTACACATGTGTGGATTACATAAGTCTATGTATACTATTTTCTAGAAGGTGTTTTTTGTTAGGATACCTTAAAAAAAATTTGTTAATTCTTCGTCAAAATTATTTATTCAAGCATCTTTTATTTTTAAAGCTTATGTTCCCGCCATTGGTGAAAAATAGACAAACAGCTTAAAATTCATGTTTTCATTACAAATAAACGGTACCAGAAACTGGCACATACTTTTTCACAAGCATATTTAAATTATTAAACAGATTTACTGTGACTTCATAATTGTATTAAAGTAGGAGGGGGATACATTAACGTAGGAGAGTAACTAATAAATATTATTATTACCTAGAGAGAGAAAACTATTTGATTGATTTTGAAAAAAACATTTCAATTTTTGGCCTGTATAGGTGCACGAAAAAAGGTTTTGAAAAACAACTCCCTTTTTGGCCAAATAAAACCCCAAAATCAGTTATTATTAATAGCTAAACGAGAATTTTTAGAAAGATGCATTTTTTACATACAGCAGGGCACATTAAGGGCTACAAATAAGCAAAATTTTATCAAAATCGATAGAGGCGTTTTTTATAAAAAAATAATAACTGTTTTTTTGGGAGGAGTTTGGCCAAAAAGGAGGTTGTTTTTCAAATCCATTTTTCATGCATCAATACAGAAAAACATTTTCGTGCCTAATTGACATGTTTGGTGCAAATTTGTTCGAAATCGATCGAATAGTTTTCTTTCTACCTTTGTATACATACAAACAGACAGACAGACAGACAGACATTTTGTAAAAACCACTTTTTTGGACTCAGGTGGTCCCAAAACGGATATTTCCACAAAAATCTCAACATCGATTTTTTTGCAATCTCCATACTTTCTTTACTCCATATTGTTCCTAATAAATGGCGCTATCTATTAAACAATTGGTTTAACTAAGATAACAGCTGTTAGATAGTTCATATGGTTCCTAATGAAAGGCGCCATCTATTAACAATCTGTTTAACTAACATGACAGCTGTTATTTAGATGTTTTACATTCTATATGCAAGTGTAATCTATCACGCAAATCAATCAAATTAAGTCAACGTAAAGCCTTATAAACTGTTTTTAAGTTAAACCAACTTAAATAACTAAACGTAATTTACTTAATTAAATCAATTTATTAAATCCGGTAAGTAGACCTAACTTACTCCTACATGCGAAATATTCGCACGGGTCAGCTAGTTTTTTTATTAATTAGTTCTTACTTTAATAAACTATTTACAATTTTAGTGGTGTCATTTCCTATTCACAGCGGAACTAATTAAGTAAACAGGCCCTTGAACATTTTAAGAAGGCAAAAAATTAATATTGGACATGATAGGGCCAACTCAAATTGAAGCAGATTCATTAAAAGACAGTATGTCGCAATATAATTCTGATCCTAATGATCTAATGCTAGGAAATAGATAATATCTAATCCAACCCATAAACTTGGTTTCAAAACTCGCTGACTTGAATATATCATACAAGTTACCAAGCATTATTTTACCTGAGCTATCTTCTTATGCATGCAGGTTAGGTAGCTTTGAACCATGTCAACATGGGCCAAAAAGGCAGGAAGCGTGAATCCCTCGAGCTAGGATGTCAAAGTTGTGGAATTAGGTAGGCGACAACTCAGGTGTATTAAACACACAATATATTCTCAGTAGGGCCGAACTTATATCAACATTACAAGACAAGCTAGCTGGATGTAAAAACAAGAGAACCTCCAGAGTGATCAGGAGTCTGCTAACAGTTGCTTACAAATTAGTTGAATCTATTAGCTAAACTATAGGTTGCGCCACCCTTAACTTCAAGTAGCCCAAACTGACCTGGAGGGTTTATGACACCCGTCCGCAATAGACCCATTTACAAACCTATTAGCGACGCTTCCTTGAACGCCATAGGTTCATATTAATGTAAAACTAATTATAATGTGACATATTGATTCAAGAGTTCATATTTAAAACAACGATGTAACAAACATTTCTGTTTTTGTCCCATTTCAACCGGTCATCTTTTACTGCAGTACAATAAACCAAAGATTTAAAACTTCCCCTCTGCGTTTAAAAAACTTCCTCTAATAAAACCTTAATATGAACTCGTGAATCAGTATATCACGTTATAATTAGTTTTATTTCAATACTATCTGAATACCCGTGCTTCGCTACGGGGAATTGTTTTGCATCACTATGTTACATAATTGTAATATTTCTCTCTCATTTTCTTTCATCTTTTATTTCACGAAATTGAATTATTACATGTATTTTCAATTATTTTGTTATGTTTTGTTCATTGGCTGCCCGTCAATCGTTTTCGTCAAGGTATGTTTGCTGAATAATTTAAATCAATTAAAAATAAATAATTCAGAGCGAAAAGGGTCTTCTTTTTCAACCGCTAATCCATGAACTGGTAAATCCCAGCCTTAGCTGGATGTTGCAGATCGAACAGATACAACTTTAATATGCTCATGCATAGATCGGGATAGATTTAATCAGCTGTACGCATTTAAATATTTCCTTAAAACTAATAAATGCCAAATTTCAGATCTCTAGCTTTAATTAATGAATACCAATTAATAGTTATAGTTTTTAGGGGTTGTTATCACATTTCCACCATTTAGTAACACGTAACAAAATATAAAACAGGTTTACTTTTTATATGTTTTTCAAGAAATAAATTTACCAAATTTCAGCTTTCTAGCTTTAAGGAAAGTATAACAAACAACATTTATTTTTTAGGAGTTGTTTCAACATTTAAAGGAAAAATATTAAAACACTATTTCTTAGTGCGTCTCTAGTGAATATGAGCATACCTGTACCAAATGTCACGTTCCTCAACGTTATTCAATTAATATTTATAGTTTTAGGGGTTTTTACTACTTTTCAATCCCTTAGCAGAACGTTAAAAAGTGTAAAACTGGTATATTATATATCTTGTAAAAAATTAATGTAAAAAATGTCAGCTCTCTAGCTTTCAGGAAAGTATAAAAATTAATATTAATTGTTTTAGGATTTGTTACTACATTTCCACCCCTTAGCAGATCGTGACAAAAAGTAAAACTGGTTTAATTTGTATGTGTACTTTTAAGGAATAATTGTACAAAGTTTTAGCTTTCTAGATTTTAGGAAAGTAAACAAATAATATGTATAGTTATAGGGGTTGTTTCAACCCTTTAAGGCCATATATTTTAAAATCCTTTCTTAGTGCACCTCTAGTGCCTGTGAGCAATATCACAAATATTGCCTGTGAGCAAATTTCACGTTCCCAGTTGTTATTCATCAATTATTATTTATAGTTTTAGGGGTAGATACTAAATTTCCCCTCTTAGCAGAAATTGACAAAATGTAAAACTGGTTTATTTTTTCTATGTATCCTGTAATAAATAAATTTGCAAATTATCAGATCTCTAGCTTTAAGGAAGGTATAAAAATGTATATTTATTGTTTGTAGGGGTTGCTTATCACATTTTCACCCCTAGCAGGACGTAACTGGTTTACATTTTATAATTATGTATCTTGTCAGAAATAAATGTACAAAATTTTCTCTTTTTGGGTTTAAGGAAAATATAACAATCGGGACAGATTTGATTAGCTTTACGCATTTAAATTTTTCCTTAAAATTAATAAATGCCAAATTTCAGATCTCTAGCTTTAAGGAAAGAATACCAAATAATATTGATGGTTTTAGGGGTTGTTTCGACCCTTAAACGCAAAATATTTTAAAATCCTTTCATAGTGTGACTCTAGCACCTATGAGCAATTTGTGTTAAAAATTCTATGTTCCTAGGCCGTATGATTTTTGAGACATAAAACAAACAATATTTATGGTTTTAGGGGTTGTTTCAACCCTTAAACGATAAATATTTCAAAATCCTCTCTTAGTGCACCTCTAGGGCCTATGAGAAATGTGTGTACCAAAATTCACATTCCTAGGAATGGTTTTCGAGGTGCTGTGATGAGTGAGTGAGTCGGTGGTATTTCAGCTTTATTTATATCAATTGAACTAGGGCGTTCAAGGAAGCGTCGCTAATAGGATTGTAAAAGGGTCTATTGCAGACGGGTGGTCATAAACCCTCCAGGTCACTTTGGGCTGCCTCAAGTTAGGTTAGCACCAACTCCCTTATTACCTAAATCCTGACGGTAGCATATTTTATGAGCAGGTATGGTACATTTAGTGTAAATGTTACTTCATGTTACTGGCCTACTTACTATACAGAGTGTTCCCGAACTCTCTGAGCGCCTTTTGTGGATTTGTTCCTGAAACCGAGACAAACATGTTTCACAATATAAACATGAGTCTACGGTGCTTACTTTTTCGTCTGTCTGTATGTATATTTTTATAAAATAATTCATATCTAGACAACAATTTGACCAAATGAGTTCAAACATGACATACAATTTAACTTATCAATAATTTTAAGTAAAATAAACGATTATTTCCAAAAACGCGTTTCAAAATAGCGGCTATTTTAAAGTTTCAAAGCAGAATTACCCAAAATCAGGACATTTGAACAAAAATGCCAAGACATATTTTTTGTAGGCCTTTTAATTCCCTATCGGATGGTGTAATTGTCAAAATAATCGGATGAAGAATAATAGTTAAGTTATGGTTAATAACAGCATATGAACACACCATATTGTTGTGACATCTGGAAAATAAAGCGTTTTTGGAAAACATTTTATTCTTGATTTTATCTTTATTTTGACCCATAGAACCATTTTCCGAAGTTTGGTACTTTACTTATGGGACACCTTGTAAACATAATAGATATGGTTATTATATGAAATACATAATACAATTACCAATAGGAATTAATAAGAGAATATGAAGTATGAGTAATATGAAGTTTAAACAGCCTTAGTAAAAGAATCTAACAAATCTGCATGTCAAAGCATTTTTGGAATTATCAGGATGGAACAAACAAATCATTAGACATAACTTAACCACTATCCTGCATCCGTTTGTTTAGACAGTTACACCATCAGATAGGGAATTAAAAGAGCTACAAAAAGGTGTCTTGAAATTTTTGGTAATTTAGGTTCGAACTTTTCAAACAGCCGCTATTTTAAAACACATTATTAGATATAATAGCTTAGTTTTTGTAAAATAGATCATTGTTAGTTTAAGCTTTACATCAAGTTTGAACTCAATCGGTCAAACCGTTCTCTAGTTATGAATTATTTTGTAAAAAACACATACAGACTAACAGACAGACGAAAAGGTGAGCATCGTATCAAACGTCCCACGCCCAGTGTCACGAAAAGTATCTAGGGCCGCCTAATTGTCCCGTAGTTTACGTTGAATACTAAAACTAAACACATTTTCAAATCACTGAAACTTCGTAATTTATAATATAACGTCACGTAATATTTTGGATCAAGTCATTATGCTACGACATGTGCGATAGTAGCTACGGCTAGACTAGACTCTGTGCAGTGCGGGCCTAGACGACACCCTATCAACAAGGTTCGTTGGGCCAACGTTGGGAATTAGTTGGCATGGTTGGCATATGGTGGGTGGTTTTGCCAACAATATGCCAACATTGGCCCAACCGAATTAAACATCGTTGGCCCTCGGTTACATAATTTACGAAGGGCCTTTGTTTGAAAATTGTGGATTGGCCCAACCACAATATTTTACGTTGGGCCTACAGATAATAAAACTATTGCCCAACAACTTAGATGTTGCTTTGTATTAAAAAAAAAATATGTTTTTCAGTCGATTTTTGTATTACTTCAATCGGTTGATTTTATCGGTCAGTTCTTTGTGTATAAATGTAATTTTAAAATCAACAAGTAAACTCTGTGGTTACGGGAATATAACATATATATTGTACGTGATTTAGTATGGTTATGGAATTTCATTAAGATAGCAATTTTGTTAATTAATGTTTCTGCTAAGGCGGTACTTTAAAATAATGTAAAGATAACCTAAAAGTGTAGGCCTATTATTCTCAGTTACAACATAAATAAAATTACAGCTCCAACTAGTAATATTACTTTTAAATAGGTCTAAATATATATAATTAATCTATAAATTAGGATAGACATTTTTTAAATTCATATATTTATACCATTGCGGTACCTTAACAAAATGTAAAGATAACCTAAAAGTGTATTGTTCTTACTTACTTATAACATAAATTAAATTGCTGCTAGGCCTACAACTAATGATATTACTTTTAAATATGCCTAACATAATTAACTATACATTAGGGTAGAAAGTTAAAAATACGAATAAATTTCCGCTTTTGCCTCATGTTACTTAAATCTTTTTTCTTGCCCTTATTAGGCTAGTAATTCAAGCAGGTAACATTGCAACACCACTTTTAAAATTAAAATTGATGATTTGTAAAAAAATAACAAAAATATATAATTTTCACCTCAAATTTGCCAGACAAATTGGTTAAATGATTAAATTAGAATGATAGGCTACACACATTGGCGAAATTGTATAATACCACTACTTCTTTTGTCAAAGTTGGGTCCTAACCTAAAAACAGAAAAACTGAAATAAACTAACTTAAAGTTTCTAGTCACAGTATGTTTTATGTTTGTATGTTTGCAAAGTTATATAAGTACTTCTTACTTATTTTCCTTAAAAGTTGTCATGTAATGCTATTCCAATAAGTAGTGGTATACTAAAAGTTCGTTCACAATTGTTTACAAAATTCTGTGGTGTGATGTTAGTTACTTTTGATGTGACCATACAAACACCGATGTTTTTTAAAATCATAAAATAACTGTTAGACTACACATTTTTCAGCATAAAGAAAGGTAAATAATTATAGTTGGAGTAGTCATTTCAAACTATTAGAAGATCTACGTTTCTTTAAATTTGGTTTGGGATATTTGTGTGTCTATGTAGGCCGACTTTAGAGCCACCAGTGTTTGTGTCTAATATATTTAGGAGGAGTTTGGTTCTATTTTGTGATTTCAACAATGATCTTTTCGTTTACAGTGTGATAAACAATAACTTTAATTACTTGATTGTTTGTGTAAATAATAAAATAAGATAAATGACATTTTAAAGAAACAGTGGAACTAACTTTTAACAGTAGACTATAATAGAAGCCTTACAGATGTTTCCATTTGAGATCATGTTTTAGAAAAGAGGCACTCAACATTTTGAGCTAAGATAATAAATGTTTTTTTACAGTAATTTACTCTGTTTTTAGTTTTTTATTCCTGAAGTGTTCCTTGGTATTAGTAGTTCAATTTTTATTACTGATTTTTTTTCTTTTAAATTTTAATTCATTTTAATTCCTTTTTTTTCATTTCAATTTTCATTTATACATTTATTTACTGGGGCTTAATGGTAAATTATGGTTGGCCCAGTACAACAAAATGTGTATTCAGCTCGAATGGCCACCGTGGATTTGCCTAAGGCAGATGGTTAGTTGGCCCAACGTAGGCTAATGGTTAGTTGGCCCCAAGGTAGACTGATTGTTAGTTGGCCCACCCAAACATTCAATGGTTGGCCCACCGTTGGGAATTGGTGGGTTGGCCAACGAAGACAAGTTGGCCAATACGTACCTTTGGCCAACCGTGGTAGACCATTGTTGGGCCATCCAATCCCCAACAATTTTTGTTGCTAGGGCAGTAAGCGTCAGTGATAAATGTCCCTGCTGGCCTGCCATATTCAGAGTCACGGGTGTTTGTTTTGGGTGTTCAACTTTATTCTTTAATTTTATATTATCGTCTCATATTAACACTAATTATTCCGAAGTATCAAATGTAAGTTAATGGAGGAGTATTCAAAAGAGTGGAACTGTATTAAAAAGGGACTCTATTAAAAGGGACTGTATTAAAAGGGACTGTATTAAAAAAACTATGATAAAGCCAAGTTTTTGAAAAAAAGATTATGTAGCACAAGAAGCACAAAAATAGCACAACGCAGCAGAACTTTATTTTTTCTATTTGCGAAAAATGGCGGGGCTAACTTCAGGGACATGAATAGTTTCCAAGGGAGGCCTCCGGACCCTCCTTTAGCTTGAAGGTATCCCCCAGACCGGGGTTTGGGTCTGTCCCATTTTTTTCCAGATCATGATTTGGTCACCCTATCGTAGACCAATGTTCATTGTGAAATATGTTTGTCTCGATACCATTAACAAATCCACAAAAGGGACCAGAGAGTTCGGGACACCTGTATATTTATAAATTGTTATGGCTTCCTACTACAACTGGCCCAATAAAAATGATTTTACTCTAATATATCTTTTAAATGTTATCTGATCAATGTTTTTATTGTTGTCTTAGAACTCCAAATGTAAAACAAATTATGTTTACATATTAAATTGTGTAAAATCAGTAAACTGCGGTTTTGCTTATTTATATGATATTCTCCTCGTATTGCTATGGGTTAATATCAGAATATTTAAGGCTCTTCTATACCTTGAAGAAAACTGCCGAGTGTACAGTATGATTTTAATAAAAAGGTCTGACACAAGCCGCAAAATCGTTGAAACATGCATTCGTAATAACGAGTTTCGGATTCTATTTATAAATTAATAATCTGGAAAACTACTGTAAGTTAAAAAAAAAGGCTTTATATTTTTTACGTGTTAGCTTAAAATATGGAAATTATTGCTTAAAACTTCCAAAAAATGCATTAAAAATAATAAATTTTTACTCAGTTAAACTACTGATTAAAAGGAGTTGCCGTCGATATCTTTCAATTATGAGATATAAGAAAAAAGCACTTAGCCTTTAAGAACAATTTAAGATGTTTCATAACTTTTTAGGTTGAAAAACGGCGCCCGAAACACGTTAGTACGAACTGCATATTTTTGATGTTTTACGCAAGGTATAGAAGACCCTTAAGGAAGGCTCTTCTGGGCAAATTTTATCAGTCCATCTTATCTTATCATACCAGTTAAAAGTTAATTTAAGCAGTGTGAGAATACTCATATGCAAATTATGTCAATAGAACAATAAGGGTAACTTTTTATCATACAGTGTATGCAAATTGTGTTACTTTAAAAATATGATTATCATACTCTAAAAAATATATTATAAAATACATGGTAGCACAAAGCCTTTTTGTATCATAAGTCTATTGCACAACAAAAACTTGTTTAAGAAACGTGTGTTGATTGTTTTTTTGAACGAAACTTGTGTAGACTTTTTGGGAATTGAATGTAAAATATTACTCTGTTACTTTCTGTCATTTAGCAGAATTATAAGTACTTTTATTTGCATTGATATTTAGTTAGTACTTTCTAAATAATAAAAGGTACAGTACTAATGCAAGGCATAACTCAATTCTATTGAGTTTTCCACTCTCCACCTGTCACGATCACAATATGTCTTCTAATGAACAGCGTTTGTTGCGTGGGGAAAGCGATTTACACAAAGTGTAATCAGAAATATGTTTACAAGAAAATGCAATCAGTAAACGAATCCCATTATTCTCGCACTACAAGCTTTTATGAATTTATTTTTCTTAGTTATTGAATTATCTACAATAATAAATAAGCCTACCCTACGTCATGACATACCAGTTAATGAAAAATGTTCATAAATAAATATAAATTTCTTACAATTTCACCTTCAATAAGGACTATAAAATAAAACTACTTAGGCCTAAATTTAACTGAACAATGTCAGATATATTTAACTAATTTATTTGTTATATATTTTTCTGTGGATTTTTATATAAGTTAACTGGTCTTACGTTTCAGAAACATTGATCAAGTAAGTTAATGACAATGTTAACACACAAATACAGAATTTAAAAAATGTTCCCTTTGGTATTTGCTAATTTTGCAGTATGTGGTTAAAAAGACTAAATTTCTCTCTACATTAAATATCTTAGTTCTGTACAAGTGCGTTACACATTGTCATTAATTAATTTTATAAATCAGAAAAGTTTGTCCAGTTTGAACTAGTACAAAGAAAAATATATTACTAACTAATGAAATATAATTTACCCAGATTAGTTGAACTTATAGTTATTTATAGAAATTAGTGATTATTTAATGAATAATTGAGAGCCAATAGTAGAGCCACGTTTATCCGAGTTCCGGGTTAACCGAGGTAATGAAAAATAAAAAAAAATAAAAGTTTGGAAGTTCGGTTTGCGGTAGACGCATGCGTTAAAGTAAAATCTACTGTACTGTACTTATATTAGTCACATAGGCTACTGTTTCGTCAACAAAATTTCGGTTCCGGTAAATAAACCCACAGTTTGTAATCATTAGGGAGAAGTTAAACGGTAGAAGTGAGGAAGCCATTCGGCCGATGAGACAGTGTCCTTGGCGGGAGAACGTGTCTACGTTTCCCAGACAGCTAAGGTGCGTCTTCGGAATGGTCCTTTTGAGGGCTAAATAAATTTCTTGGTGAAATAAACTAGTGACTTTCTCGGAAGAAGAGGTCTCAACTTCCGACTAAAGTGAACGTAGAGTATTGAAGTATGCCGGCCGATGTCGACGCCTATGTTCGCCAAACAGTTGTTACATCGACCGGGGACAAGTTGGAGTGAAGCTCCGGGGAAGTTTGGGTTTAAAATTACAATTTGTAACATTTTACACCATACAAATTTAGCACGTAAAATACAATGTCCATGTAAATTATAATGTCCATGTTTATTTCTATAAATAAACTTGCGTTCGTTTTTATTCGTGACACGTTGTTACTTCTTTTGTTTAATGAAGTTTGTGAACTCCCGAGATTTTGTACACGAACAATGCATCAAAATAATTCTCACATTCATTCTTTGTGTTTACAGTCCGATGAACTGTTTCGACCCTGCACCAAAAGAACAATTTGTGAGGACATGACGTTGAGTGTTTTATTTCAGACAGAACTTTTAATTACATGTTCCGCCGTTCCTCTATGTTTACAATTTCACTGCAGCTACCATCAGAATAACTCATTTCATACATTCTCTTTGTTAGTCAGAAAAAACTTTTGTATACTCAACGTAATATTATATCATAAAAAGCGTTCTTTATTATCCCTACAGTCAATCAAAAACTGGCATTTATGATGGGGATAACTTTATGTAATATTTAAAAAAAATTAAGAGTAAAAATGGAACTAGTTTTACAAATATGAACTAAAAAACCGGTGTCTTTGTAAAGGTCTAATGTAAACAGCATGAGAAATATTTGTTGTCTCTAAAGTGTATATTTAAAAACATATTTTTATAGCCTTACCATATTTGAAAATTAAATTTTCTCTTATAACAAATAATATTATCTCACTGAACTTGGAATTGATATATTTTTCCTCTGTTATCTGTAAGGTTCTTGTTAAAATATACAACTTGGTGCAAAAATAGATACCGATTTAACCGTTGACTAGTTGTGAAAAGAGTTTTATTTGATTGATCAAAGAAAGAGTTTCATAGAAATCGTTTCCATAAGTATTGTCCATGAATAATGCACTGATCTTAAATATAGGTGATCAAAATTGCTTCAGAACTTAACAGAACTCAATTTCTTCTTAGCTACTATAATTATACTATTACGGAAATAAGAAACTCAATTCGCACAGAAAAATTCATGGCTATACGTTTATTTTACTAGCCATACTATTAATTACTTTCAATATCAAACCGTTTTACTTTAATATCTTAACACCATCTTTATTACATCTTAACTTTTGAATAGTGATTTTATTGAGAGAGTTAATACTCTGCAATAAATCAAGACTTAATTATTGCGCTGGCAAAGAAAAGTATATTTTTAATAATAATTTTCCTTCTGCACAATTATTTTTTAAAATATTTATTAATTCACAACGTTTTAAAATAGAAGCCATTTATATGTTTTTCAAGAAATAAATGTACAAACTTTCAGCTTTCTAGCTTTAAGGAAAGTATAACAAACAACATTTATTTTTTAGG
>JAGFPH010002752.1:53138-72569 GCA_018207615.1 Philaenus spumarius | reverse complement strand
GCCTTAAAACGGCATATATTCCATTTAATACAATAATACCGTTTTAATACGTCAGTTAAAATCCTAGCAAATTGTTATAGCCACCCCTAGATGGTGCTGATGTATTAGTTTCACTTGTACATGTATTACTTTGTAAATTTACAAGGGAAAGTAAACAATCCATAGAGTCGTTAATTTATCTGGTTTTTTTAGGGCAAACCTTATGTTCCTGATCAAGGTCATAGGTACGAACTTCGATTAGAGTCCAGGTAGATTTTCTCTAGTTAAAAGGTTAAATTAAAGCAATTGTGGTTAGCTGGTTTCAAAGCTGATAGATATCTGGTTTTCTGCTTGGATTATTTTGTTTAATTTTTTACTACTGTACTTATTGGTATAATTTTGAAAAAAAAATATTGTTTATGTTTTATGTGGAGAGAACTAAGTCATGTTTTATATATGGCTAAAAAAGGTAAATTGCTTTGAATAATAATCCACTAAAATCTCATATTATTCATTAAAAAATTTGTTATGCAAAAACATTAAACTCAATTATTTCCAAATTATGTTGTTGCGGTTAGGCCACTTGTGCACTCAGGGCCTTATATTTTACGGTTTTTATATTACTTCTTCCAAACTCTACATGCCATGTATTTATTTTACTAATAGCGTAAATTCTTCTTTATTTGTATAAAAGTAGAGTTTTCTGTCTTCTGTTTTCTGTCCCAATTACCTCTTTTCTAACTAATATTCCTTCTTTATTCTTTAAACAGCCTCACCCAGGAATGTTATATAATTCACCTTCTAAAGTAATTTTCCAGTTCGGCCAAACCTTCGGTGTGTGCAGTGAGTTCAAAGATAATATTTAGGCTAAAGGTGAGTTGCGGCCGGGACACTAATCTCTCCAAGAGAGACAGGTGAGTTGCGGCCCGACCAACGTACGAGTTGCGGCCCAAGTATGAATAGGCAAAAGCTAAATAATAACTTAAAACGAAAAGCAGTTGAAGAAATTAGTGTTAGGCCTTCTAAACTAATCAAAGCAGAGTTAAGAAAAGAAGATATTCCAAGTGAGGGAATATAAAAAAACCAGAGGTACTAACCTATACTGTTTAGTCACAGTATGTTGCCGATAACAGTATGATTATAATATTTCGTCGTTATTATCACATTAAATAATTAGAATTAAAAAAAGAAACCAGAGGTACTAACCTATGCTGTTTAGTCACAGTATGTTGCCGATAACAGTATGATTATATTGCGTTATTATAACATTATATAATTAAAACTAAAAGGATCTCACCTATAGTATTTAGCCACAGTATGTTTACTTTTTACTTACTCTGGCCGATAAATGTTTGCCAACACAATAAACTTATGTACAATTGAATGCAAACCAAACTAACACAATAAACTGATTTTTTAAATTATGTACGCTTTTTTTATGTACCATTAAACCAACCATATCCTTGGCCGCAATTAACCTGTTTATACTCGGGCCGCAACTCATACGCAAAATGAGGTTTGGGCCGCAACTCACCAACAGCGAATATTTACAAATTGTAAGTCGTTAAGGCTTTAATTACAGTAACTGAATGGGTCTGACTGTTATTAATTGCCTTCTATTTTCTTATAAACTCTGTTCCCGAATGTCTTTTATTTGCAGGAAAGGATAGGAGCTTGGAAACATAACTTCATTTTAGTTCATGATCTTCGCGTATTCCTTTCTCTAAATCGAGTATTATTTCATCGATAAAGGGAACATTTAAATTACGTGGTCTTATATTTTCTATTGAATTAATTATACAGGGCGTTCTTTTAATAGCGAATTTCCATGGGAAAAATGAGCTGTTGCAGTGGCCCTTGTGGTAATACCCAAGATCGGGAGCAGTATATGAGCATCGATCATGGTCCCCAGAACACGTTTTGGGGTGTTATTAAAAATCATATATATATATGTATATATGTGTATAGGGATATATGTATATATATGTTCGCACTCTAGCATTTTAAGTCCGATTTGGTTCAAATTTGGTACACATGTTGGTTGTCTACGTCGCTCAGACGAGTTCGTTAGCCAAACAACCGGAAGCACGTTTTTTGACCGGAAGTAATTATTTTTTGAGATTTTTCCTACGAGAATGATTTTTCTATGATTTTTCCTATAGATTTTTCTACAAATATAAATGTAGGATATTATTCCGCACATTTTGTTTTTTTACGCGACCTTATAGCTCGCTTGGTTCCCCCAAAATCTATCAAAACGTAAAATAGCATAAAAGAACCCGGTTCAAGACCATGTGATGGATTCTACCGTGGGGTTGGCGTGCGAAGCACGCATTGCTTTGTGTATTGAAGATACTCCCAATATGCGGAATGGCGTGCGAAGCATTTTGCAGCTATTCAGCACCATCTTGAATAAACCTATTTCCCAAATTGTTGGTTGAAACCCTAATACATATAAACTTAATTTTGGAAATTTGCTCAACTCACGTCAACGGTTCAGCTGCGTGGTCGAATTATCATTACTTGAAAGAGGTGTTACTCTTCGAGATGTTTCTCGTAGAAAATATCTCAAATGTAAACATTTGTTCAGTAGTCACACGATTACATCCTTTCCGTCGTTATTTCTATATTGCCATTTAGACTGGTTACAGAAAAAGCAAGTACTAAATCAAAGAAAGTTATTAGATTTTTTTTACATATTCCTTGGTTCTAGTTAAAAGCAGTTCTCCTTCGATTAAATATTGAAAATGTATTTGAAATTTCATTAGAGATTGACAAGTGACGTGTCATCCGGAAAACGGAGCGAGGGCCAGCCGATCTTTTGCCGTGGGGGTCATAAACTGTCAAAACAGCCCGGTAGGGCCGAGGGCCAGTCGACTCCCCAGAGCGGAAGTGATTCAGGGGAGGGGTAAGATTAAATGCATAGAGTACGACTCTAAACTAATTTCTATAGAAGAGTTTTAGGTTAGGTTAGGGTTTTTTTTAATTATAATTATATAAAGTGATAATACGACGAAATATTATAATTATACAAATATTATAATCATACTGTTATCGGCAAAATACTGTGACTAAACAGTTTAGGTAAGTCCTCTAGTTTTTTTTAATTCTAATTATATAAAGTGATAATACGACGAAATATTATAATTATATAAATATTATAATCATACTGTTATCGGAATACATAAACGATAATTAAAACCTTTCCACCCCCACACCCACCGCACAGTAGAACAGGTCACTGATCCCTAGCCGGCTGGCCCTCGCTCCGCCAAGCCTCTGGCTGTCAAATTACCCTCGTCAAAGTTTTTAGGCAACTGGCCCTCGGCCCTGCACTCGTGTCATCCTGTCAACGTCGAGAACGTGACGAACAACAACTATTCATTGATATTAATTTTGTTTTTATCCTTGTACCAAAGAACAATAAAGGGTAATTTAAATTTTAAACTAACTTGTTTTAGACATTACTTCTAATTATACACGTGTTTTAAATTTAGTTATACCTACTTGCTAAATACACATAAAACTCTTAATTTGTATTTATACGACGACTGAATCTTTACTAAAATGTTTAATGTTTTACAATAGGTAAAAAGTGTTAACGTTTATTGCACATGTGCAAAACATAAATATTGTTACCTTTAGAATGCATTATTTGTTAGTGTTTTATTCGATAGTAGTAGTGTAGGCCTGTATTGTAGATCGTATATTAACTTGGATTGGCCACATTTATATTATATCTTATTATGCATAGACCTACCTAATTACAATATATTACTGTACTTGGAATTCTTTTATTTTATTGTCAATCTCAGTTCTTGTTCAAATCTAAAAGAAGATAAAACTAAGGGTAAAGGATTTATCGTTAGGTCAGTGTTGCAGATTGTTTAATTTAGTTATCTATAGAAATAAAAGTGTCTTCATTTAGTCCACATGAACTTCATAATACCTTAAGGGTCTGCTCCAGTAAACGAGAAAGCAACTGGAAACTCAACCGCTTCTCACTGTATCCCTATCTAAACAGTGCAATTTCTTGCAGCTGAACGCTTTGACATTGCCTCATTTCAAACAATTTTATAAATCTATCTTTTGTAATTGAGTGTTGAAAATAAAACTGAATATTCTTTATAAAATTTCGGATCCGGCTTGCAAATTATTTTTCATTATTAATTTTTTATTGTGTTAGGGAAAAGAATTCAAACTTTGTACTTACAAAATGTCTATTACATAACAAATCAAAAGCATTTAAAAAAATGTAAATTGCAAGACGGATGCGTATTGTGACTATGCTTAAAATGATACCTTGCAAACAATTTTATGATTAAAAGTAAACGAAACAAATGATTTGAAATTTAACATTGCTCTTATGGGATAAAAACCCAAGATGGCCGCCACTACAGCAGACCCTTAAGCTTATTCACAATATTTAGCAATTTCAATTATTTATAGGCTACTCATAAAATATATACAATTTATTCAATTTGAATTTCATTAAAACAATGAAGGTAGTTAACGAGGACTCATCAGTATAAATTATAGAATAAAAGAACGATATGATGAACGAGGTGAGTGATAACTCGGTTGTTTAGTGGGAGAAAGAGTTGCTATTTTGGTATTCATTACACTCTGTTGTTTAGAAACAACAGATAAAATAGATGGACAGGTTAGTTGAAATCGTGTAACAAATTTGTATTTGGGATAAGATTGACTAAAGATTATATTTGTTTTATCCTAATTTAAAATAAATTTAGCAATTTATAAATGCTATACGGAGTGTCCAGTAATTACGGGATCAAACTTCGGGGAATGGTTCTATGGGTCAAAATAAGAAAAAAAGTTTATATAAACATAGGCCCGAAAAAGCTTTGCTTTCCAGATATCTGACATTTTGTTTTTTGTACAAAATAATTAAAATCTAGAGAACGCAATTGATTGAGTTCAATTTGATCCCGTAATTACCGGGCATCCTGTATATTTTTGTTGATAGAAAAGAGTGTTAAACAGTATTTAATAATAACTTACTCAATTGTTTAATCATTAATGCTGTTTGAATAAATTACGAGTGAAATGCAAATTCATGAATTTGACAGCAGCAGTTTCATATCTTTATAAAGATCAACATTTTAAATAACATCATATATTTTCGAAACATTCAAAAATCTAAAAGATTAATTTTAATTAGTCGTGTATGAATCGTTTACAGTTTATTCGTAGTGCCATGAAATTTTGTTTTAGTAGTTAAGATAGTTAAAATAGTTTCTTGGACATCATTATTTTCGCAAAAATCAAAGTTTACACATTTCACAGTTATTATTATTACAATATAATATTAAATAAGATATATTTTTAACTTATTAAATAACTTATTAAATAAGTTGGAACACATATCGAGACTTCGGCTCGTGTTTTTTTTTATATATACTCAAAAATGTGACGTTTTTGTCAAGCACGTCATGTTGCTGTTACGCTAGAAAGCTCAAAAGCTGTTCAATTCTCCGCAATAAAATTAAGAAGATTTTGGCACCACGAGAAGTTTTCTACGACGTCTGAGTGAGTGTACATATCGTGTCCACAGACAGACACATGGACACTAAATTTTACCCTACTTTTTATGATTTTTCTCGACGTTTTCGAGGGCTCTGAACACGATAAATAAAAAATCTTCAGAATTTTCACAAGATTTCAATACTTTGGCATTTTAAAGCGAGTCGAAGTAACATAACCGAGTCCATGTTTAAATTTCAAGACTAGGCTCTACCAAGATACTCTAATAAATACTTTTATTCATAATGGAAATTAATGTACAATTATGATAAACGTGTATCTATATTTATAATGTAGGTGGTAGTAAATTCACCTAAAATGATTACGTTTTCAATGTTATAACATTTACAAGATTAGGTCAGTAAGTAAGTCATGTAATGGGTTTTATTATTCATCAACTACACGAATTTTATATTTATTTGAGTCTAATTTATGTTTACGTAACCTTTATGCTCTAAGTTCAAATTAGTACATTTATATTTATTATCTGTTGTCCTATAATAGACCCTAGATCTTAAATATTTCTAAAAAAGATAATTTTATTTCTTAGCTGCAAAGGTACTTTCAATTTTAAATGGCTCTTTAAGTTATGTTGTTGTTAAGCTCAGAGTGTTGATGTTGCCCGTCGCTTCTTTTGTGATTAATCGCATGACGTAGCTGTTAAGACAATATAATCGTGGCTTATAGAAACTTGGGTTTCCAACTTCACAGTGCTTCCAAAAATAACCAAACACCAACGTTAAGAATCAGGCGTTTTGTCGAACTCAGTATCCAATCGCTCATAAAGCTATGTTTTGCTGTACTGGTATCTCAAGAAATAGCATTCCTGTTGTCTTAAAATTATTTTTAATTAATCGTACCTGAATATATACCTGTTCTATTTGTTCTATGTATTTAATATTTTCTTCCAAATTATACGTTTCACAATTTCTATTGGAGTTATTATGTATTTGTTAATTTTCCTATTTTACATCTAGTATTACCAAATCTTAAACTATTACCTGCCATATTCTAGAAATGTCATTAACTTCAAGTTCTTTTATAATACTCAAAATGTTCATATTATATTTTCCTGACTCACTACCCGCATAAACACTTTCTACTGTGATTACATTTGTTTGGCCAAAACTGATGGTTTAGGCGAGGGAAAGCGAACACTTACGAATCGTATATCTGCATTCCTTCTGCATTAAATCGTAACTGACTTACTAACTTTATAGTAATGACCTTCTTATTTTCATACACGCTCTATTCCCAAATTTCTTTATTTAGGGTGGAAGTACCTATCTTCAATTACTCTGAGCTCTTGAGCATTTAATATTAATCTGCATGGAAATTCTCCTGGGGAGGATTAACTAACAAATATTATTTTCTCAAGAAAGTGAAAATTCAAACGTCTTACTTTGGTATTGGCTTGACGTAATTTAATGATACGTTAGTAGTATTTTCATGAAAAAGACTCTCATAATATTCATGGGTATTCTATAAGTTAACCACAAACCATTCATTCAAAGGTGTTATGAAACCTACGTTTTTTAGTTAAATAGGGAATACTAAATTAAAATGTATTCTATATTATTGATTTATCTAAATCCATGAATACAGACTGGAAGTATATTAAAACACTATTATCATGAACTATCCTACAAATGTGTACAGATTGTATTACATTTAAATAATTTGAATGTTTGTTAATGGTTGCGCAAAACAACTGGCTGTCGTTTGCGCCAAACAACTGGCTGTCGTTTGCTGGTATAATGAAAATAAAACACTCTAACCAAATTAATTGATGAAACTCAAGTTTAATCAGCCATACATTGTATCCGAGATTTATAAACAAACAAACATAAAGTGAGTACTAACGAACTTAATTTGTTAAATAAGGGAATTAATTACAATTTTCCGCAACCGAATAATAGTCGGAATATAGTTACCGAAATATTAAACATGCCACTGCGCATTCACAAGACAATTTCATCACTCGCTTCAAGAGCATTACTTGAAAATGAGATTACGGTCTCGAAACGCGTCGTAAATAGGACAGCATAACGAAGTCACACCCAAATAGCGCGTGAAATAGTAGCTAATTTCCTGTTCTGTTTTCGTTTTATAAAGCGACTTGGATACAAAAAATCATGAAACTAAAATCATACCATAGTTTATACAAATATTGAAATAGTTTTCGTGTAGGCTACAGAGTAGTTTCCCGATGTAATTTATCGGGTGTTCCAACAAAGTCAAAGGTCGAGTTTAATTTAAGCGGAGTGTTATTTTGTTCACGTGAAAAGTAAAACCATGCTGACTTTTGTCGCAAAACTTCAAGATTTTTAAGTTGGTGTTTAAGTTAGTATATTTATGATCATAGTCAATGAGATGCGAAGCGAGGTTTGATTTTATTGGTTTCAAATGTGGTTTCGGCAGATGTACTTTAAAACGTTTTTCAAACGAACGGCCTGTCTGTCCAATATAATATTTGGGTCAATCACTACAAACTAACTTGTAGACGCCTGTTTTTTCACGTATGCCCATATTCTTGTCTTTGGAAGTAGGTGTTAATTTTCGAAGTAACTTATTATTTGTTTTAAAGGACACGGTTACGTTACTTTTTGCCAACTCATTACGTAGTGAATGGTTGAGAAAGTTTCCATAAACAGTGGACACGAATTTTCTCTTTTTTTCGTTAGACATTGCGGGAGTGACGTGATTTTTCTTTTTATTCTTATGTTTCCTAACTAATTTATCGATAATTGAACTACTGTATCCGTTATACATTGCAATGTGTTTGATTGTTTGGATTTCATGATTATAGTCTATTGTAGAAAGAGGGAATGATAGGAGTCGGTGAACAAAACTATGGTATGCCGCCATTTTTTGTTGTATGGGGTGATGGGAATTATTATGAATTGTTGAGTCCGTGGTGGTAGGCTTCCTGTATACTTTGAAAGAAAAATTGTCAGCCACTTTGGAAATTGCTGTGTCGAGGTAGTTCAAGCAATTATTTGTTTCGGTTTCTAATGTGAAGTGTAATTTCGGGTGTAGGCTGTTAAAATATTTATTGAGAAGTGCTAATAGTCTGAGGGTGCCATTAAACAGCACAATGATATCAACGACATAACGGTGGTAAAAGATGAGCCTATTGTGGGATTTGTTGGCTGGGGAGCACATAAGTGTGTTCTCCATATGATTTAAGAAAATTTCAGCTAAAATACATGAAAGAGGTGAACCCATCGCGAGTTCGTCTTTCTGGATGTAAAAATTATGGTTAAACTGGAAGTAGTTCTGTTTTAATACCTCAGTCAACAATGAGATGAGTTGACCGACTGCGGTACCGGAAAGCCTGAGTTTATAGTCCTTATAATTGTACACATTTACCGAGTTAAAATCCTCGTCTGCATAGTTAGGTAGGCCTAGATAAAGTGTGTCGTTTTTTTGTATAAATGATGTATTCCTGATGTGTATCTAATTAATTCGAATGTATTTTTTCACGGGGATTTACTATTATATTAATAAAAACACTTTTATTTTGTATAAAAATCATTAAAACTTAATTTCTTAAATGCGGAGTCTAATGTTTGCAAGGGTCACCTGAAAAAACTAATCCTGTCAATTCAAGAACACCTAAAAAAATAGATTCTAATTTTATTAAAATATTAAAATTCTTACGTGTTTACAAAGTGTGGAGAAATAATAATGCACAAAAAGAGTGTATAACGAATTATAACTTTAGAAGTTTTACAACAAAATATGACCTAGTAAATTTTCAAAATCTCCAATTGAACAAGTATCACACAGTACCACAAAGAAAGTAATTAGTGTGATAATCAAAATTAACAAATTTATAAAAGTTTAATGGTGTAAAATCCTTCATAAGGCTAATCTTCATTAGTTTTTAGTAAATAAAAATTTAAGTACAGGATAAATTAAAACTATACAAGATATAATGTATGCATGGTGTTGTAATACACAAAATCACAAAGTTTCTTTAAAAAGTTATATGTAGCTACTGAGATAATTTGATGTAAAGGGGAATTTTAGTATAATACAAATCTACCAAGATTGAAGTAAATTATTATAAAAAAAACTTTAATTAAAAAAAATAATGAATTTTGCGTGAGTGAAATAACTCGTGAAACACGCTAAGAACAACGATCACTCGAGTTTTGATAAGCATAGAAAATCATGATGGAAAAAATAGTGTAATTTTAATTAAAAACATACCAGCAATTAATTATCAAGGTATGAACAATGAGGCAATTAGTGGAAATAATATTTCTTCTCATGCACAATCATTTATACTAATTTCCTGAAACATACTCTTAGGGAGAAGTAATGTTTCAATTCAAAAGCCATTGTGGTGAAGACTCATGGTGGAAATGAGTTTAAACGAAACAATGCGAAAAAGTGTTAACAAAATTAAGGCAAATTTAAAAAGGAAAAGTTGGCACGACTGATTTGTTAGAATCTTCGAACTAACCAAAATACTTTTTTCTGCTGGATAAGAAAGATACGTTTTCTACGTGTACTAGAGTTATTGACTTGGTTATAATTCATTAAGTTGCGAAATTGGTATTATCAACATTTAAAAGAAACTTACACCAATTCTGATCTTAAAGCAACAGTACACGCAATTATTATCAATAAAAAGACTTCAATAATAATTAAACAATATAGCTAATTTTTCGTTCGTCGAGAGTACCTCATGATCATTGAGACTTCGATCATTTCTGGACTTCTAACGTCTTTGAGATTCATCAGCGAACATTTCCAGAAGAATGCCGTGTGTAAAAGAAACCAAGGATTTCCAGTACTTTAGAGAACTTCCTTTGAAGAATCAACTCATAATTTCTAAGGACTACCACCCAAAGATCACTTACCAGAGCCATTTTAATTTGGAAATATTTAGAAGTACCCAGTAAAAATAACTCTAAACAAAATTTTAAATCGTATATTTTGGTAAAATATTTTAAAAACTTAAACTTAAACTTTTCAAAACCATAAAAACTAGCTTCGGTCAGAATTAAATTCAATTAAAATTGGCGTTGTTCAGGAATGTAAATAAATAACAAGATAACATTTTGTATTTGTATTATTAAACTTTAAAGAAATTAGGAGTAAAAAGGTTTTTTAAGTTGACTATAAAGGAGAACGTTTTTATTTGATTAAAACTCTTGTTTATCCTTAAAGCGAATAATTCCAGAGTCGACTACATCATTGCCTATATATGTTTTAAGTGTTTCAGGGTTTTACAGGGGTGTAAAAAATACAAATTTAAATCAATTATTCAAAACATTTTAAAGATAATAGAGTTCAAAAAACGATCTTTTAGAAACGGCAAGTACCGAGATAAGAGCTAAACACAAAGCGATCAAAAGTTAATTAGTAAACAGTATAGAAAGCCAATTAAAATTAAAAGGGTATTTTAACTTTAATATAGAAAATATACATTTTTGGGTGAAAGTATTAACCAATTTTAGTAACATTGAGTTAGGGGTATCTAAATAACATGCATAATAATAACAATAGCTTATATTTGTACATTTATACTAGCGACTACTTTATTCGAATTAATATTTAGTAATGTAATTCTGAAATTAATGCTGCAATATGGGTTTCCTCCTGTCTTATTAGGCTCCAGAGTCGCATTGCTGTATTATTTAGAATTATATTTATATAAAAACGACATTTATTTCTGATAACTTGTTGTAGATTATTTGTGCAATTTTGTTATTTTAAGATTATATTTTTTAAAGGACGGGTAAATACGTACTATATCTTTAGAGAAGTGGAATAACATGGCATCTGTTTAATTTTACTTAGGTATCTAAAAATATTTCTGTACTATGAGTTGGATTAAAGTCTTTTTTCTTTTTCTTTTTTTGTGGAGGGTGTTAGTTTAACCAATAAAGGTTTTTATTTCTTGATAGTTTCAGGGTTTAGTATTTTAGAAAAATCAAACGCGTTGTTTAATAATGCATGCTTCGGTTAAAGAATAAATCAGTAAATGATCTTTATAGTGTTCTAAATGTTTAGGAGTTATGTTCATATAGATCAACCTTTCTGTATCTACCACCCTTTTTTGTATATCTGCTGCTAGTCAAATGTTTTAACCTTCCAGTGCTTACACAGTAAACACGTTCGCTACCGAGCGTCACATATATGCGTCGCGCTGTTTTTCTCCATAGATTAACGTGACACTTTTAAGCAATAAACATAGTCTGGGACAAACAGTTGTGACATTCGCCATGAGTATGAGTTTGTACAAATGAGTTATTATACTTTTTAATAGCTCAAAAGGTATGTCAAGCAATTCTTATTTGTTTTTGTTTTGTTTTTTACTGTTTTCAGCGTTTTTGAAGTTGTCACATATATGCGACGTTCAGTCTATGTAAGAAACATTTGTTCAGTAACACAGTAACATTTGTTATAGACCAAACGTCGCACTTATGTGACATATACAAAAGCGGGAAAACAACCGAAACATGTGGCGTGAGAAAGGGTTTAGAAAGATTCCTGAGAACTTCACGTCTTCGCATTCCCACCATCAAAAAGGCGGGAAAACAACCAAGAATTGTGGTGTGACAAATTTGGCAATTTTCATGATAACTTAACGTATTCACGTTCCCACGTTCAAAATCGTTCAAGTTACAGACCAAGTAAGATGCCATACATCTTACATACTGATACCAATAAATCAGGTCTTTAAAGTATACTAGTACTTCAAAATGAGCAGTTAAATAACAAAATAATATTTAAATTTAACCAGGCGTCGCACATTTGTGGCAGCAGTCTGTGGATAGAAACCGGCCGTCTCACATAGGCTATGCAAAGCTAGTCTATGCGTACGGAAAATTTTTAGTATTGTCGTAGCTAAGTAGGGAAGTAACTTTACATTTTATGAAGCCGAGTTACAGAAAGTTAAAGCATAGGTGAAATTTTACAACCGTCACTCTGCTTTTAAAAACAGTGATTGCCCAAGTTAAGTTAATTTATTGTGGTTTTAATTTGTTTTAGCAATGTAAAATTTTGCCCAGGCATATAAAGTATTTAATAATTACTTACTATATACTTTATGTCGGAATTTCTCTAGGTTTTGTGTAGAATAAATCTTTATAAAACAATTTACTGCAGTTAAATATATCTTTTTATTTATACTTTGCATAGATAAGTCTGATGAGAATAATTAATTAATGAGATCTTGAAGCTGATTCTGCGAAACTAAAAACTGTTTATCTGGCTCAATTTGTGTAAAGTACAATCAGAGGTATCTACTTTAGGAAATATTCAGGCGGTTTCTTTCTTTGGTCATAATCTGTTTAACAACACTGAAGTCTGGTTCCACAGACATGACGTAGGGGAAGGTATTGGTAAACCAAATATAATTTTCCAAGTATTTTTTATTTTGCCATCGGTTTAATTCCACCACAGTCGAATTTGTGTTTACCTTCTTCATCACAGCTAATTTCTACAAGTTCTTCTTGGAAAGTTGTGTCAGTCCCTTTATTTAAAATGATTTTTCATCCTACAATCTTCAATTTTGAAATATCTTCAAATCGTTTTTCCATGTCTAATTAAAGTTCTTTGAGGTGGCTACTGAATCTTCCAATATCCTCTGGAATTACATCATCTTTTTATATCATAATTCAGGAAACTGATCAAATTCTCTCTTTAATACATTATAACTGTGCTAAATAAGGAATATAATTCTTTACTGTTTTTAACTGTTGACACAGATTAGACGCATTATTACTTTCAAGAAATTGTATGACACTATTTTATAATGCTACAAAACAAGCCAAAGGTGTACCATTTGACAGCCACTGAATCCTTCCTACTGTCCTGGCAAAGCTGTTGAAACATTCTATCTTTTTTTAAATTTGATTTAATCTTGACTACGGCTTGAATTAATTACTATAGTTAATGATAAATAGAGACTTGTACTTCCATGTTTTCCTACAAGATGTTGCCTGTGCACTACATAAGAAATACATAAATTATTTGGCACGTCTTCCTTCGAATAAGCATAAATTTTTTGTTAGCGACCTAAAATTGATAGTGTTCCATCAGTAGCGGATTCAACAATAATATTCAAAGTAATCCTATGTTTTGTAAAGTTTGATTTCACAGTATTATAGGTTGTGTCATTAATGGTAATAGAAAATGGTTTACCCCACACATAGCATCTATGCGTGATATACTCTTGATTTTGTTTGATAAGTGGAATCTCAGTGGTGACCTCAAGGACAGATAAAAATTCAAAACATTTAAAAAGGTATATAACAAGGCCATTAGGGATGCTAAAATTGCTGCAAATGATGTCATTATAAATAACTCTAACAATAAGTGTAAAGCTGCCTGGCGTATTGTCAAAGCAGAATCTTCCAGTAAACCAACTAATTTGTCGGTGCCTGTAGATGTGGATACATTGAATAATTATTTTGCAAATGTCTCTGTGAATATTGGTATTGGTAAGGATATTTCAAATGACACTAATTATATTGAGCTTTTGACTAACTTTAAAAAACCAACATGTCTTCCAAATAGAAATTTTATGTGGAAAGAAGTAGAACCTAAGACTATACTTGATCTTGTTAATAGGTTTAATTCATCTCATGCAGGAGATGTTTATGATTTATCAAATTCTATCATGAAGCACATTGTGGGTGTGATATTGTTGCCATTAACATATTTAATTAATTTGGTTTTAACTGATGGAACTTTTCCTGATTTTCTAAAGTTAACAAAAATAATTCCTATCTATAAGAAGGGAAATAGAAATCTTCCTGAAAGTTATAGACCTATCGCTTTAGTTCCTATACTGAGTAAGATAATAGAATCATGTATTTTTGTTCAGCTATATGACTACTTTATAGACAATAATTTGCTATATGAGCACCAATATGGTTTTAGGCCTAAGTATTCAACTTCCATGGCTGTTGAGACTATTGTTAGTCACTTATTATCATCATTTGAGAATAGACTTGTTACTGGTATGTGCCTGATTGATTTAAGCAAAGCCTTCGATTGTATATCGCACAGAAAGTTGTGTGGTAAGCTTGGATACTATGGCATAAAACACATAGAATTAAAATTAATAGAGTCATATCTAAGCAATAGGAAGCAAATGGTTGTAAGCAATAATGATGAGTCTGGTTGTGAAGATGTAATCTCGGGAGTGCCACAAGGTTCTGTTTTGGGACCTTTCCTTTTTTTAATCTTTGTCAATGATTTTGGCTGTAACATCCCCGCCATGTCAGTCTTATATGCCGATGACACAACATTAATGTGTTCTCATGAAGATTGTGTTGTGACAAATGCTTTACTAAAACATTCTGTGGAAAGAGCTAAAACCTGGTTTGATGCAAACTGCTTAAAGATAAATGATAACAAGACCGAGTATATACTGTTTTCACTCAGAAGTGAAGTTATAGATGATGGTGATGTAAAACATGTAAAACTTTTGGGTTTGTACTTGGATAATAAGCTTACCTGGCAACCACATATAAATTCTTTATGTAAAAAACTTTCGAGGGTATTATTTTTAATGAGAAAACTTAAGTTGGTTGTCAGTTTTGATGTCCTGCTGATGACTTATTTTGGCTTGTTTCATTCACTGCTGATGTATGGTATTAGGCTGTGGGGTAATTCCAGTCTCACTTTCAAAGTTTTTCTATTACAAAAAAAAAAGCTGTAAGAATATTGGCAGGTTTATCAGATAGAGAGTCTTGTAGAGCTAGTTTCTCTAAATTACAGATTTTGACATTGCCCTCTTTATATATTTATTCGAATTTGATTTATGTTAATCAGAATATTTCACAGTTTGTTAAACACAGCTCAAGACATAGCTATAACACTAGAAATAAACAGGATTTGGTTGCCCCTCTTAACAGGCTTGTGAGATCATATAAAAGCCACAGTTTTCAACAAATTAAGTTATATAATAAGCTGCCAGGTACTATACAATCTTTGACTGAAAAGAATTTTAAAAAGTGTATATCTGACTTCCTGAAACAAAGCACCTACTATTCATTAGAGGAATATATGAATTCCGATTTAAATAAATAAATATTAAATTTTAAGAAATGATAAATTTTAAGAACTGTTAAATTTTAAGAAATATGTTAAATTTTAAGAAATGTCAAATTTTAAGAATTTAAATTTAATGGACTATTGCTAATTACATTGTAAACAAATGTTTAAAAGCAAAATAAATCTATTCTATTCTATTCTATTCTATTCTAATGAGATTTATTTCGAATAACATTCCTTCTCATAATGTATTGTTTTCATCAAAATAACCATCAATAAAACCACATATGCCATCAATAAGCATTATTATATGCAATGGTAGACTCGTAACATTGTATGGGAAGTGAAAGGTTTTGGAGAATACTTCAGTTTTTTTCAACATTACCTGCTATTTCTTCAATTCATCGCTTTACTGTGCTATTGCTTAGGGGCAGTGTATTTAAATTGCAGGTGTATCCTGATGCATTACTGTTAAAATAAATCCTTTTATAAAAGGTATTGTTACAGGTTATTATTATTGCTTTTACCATTTGTTTGCAATTAATTTTGAAATGCAGTAATGTTCAATTACTGCCTTTGAATTTCATTTTGGTTTTGCTGCAAATTGTTTCTTAAATGATGATACGATTGTTGAACGATTTTGAAATTGTTATATATTTCCTGAAAATATTCAATGGGCTTGTCCTTATCATTTGGATGCTTTGTAGAAAGGTGTCCTTACAATCAACTCGGCTTTTTTGTCTAATTTGATTATGTTTTATGACAAAATAAACACATTGGATGTTGCTCGTTCCCTTTACAATAGATTCTATGAAACCCATCTTCAGATACTATGGCAAATAGCGACGAGCGTATTTCTTTTTTTTTAGGTATGGGCACACAATATTTCGTTTGAAGCTATTAATAGGCAAGTACTCACGCTGACAAATCCAACTTCCAACTGACCAGAGCGACAGAAAACTATAGAGCTATCGTAGCTATTGTAGAGCTATCTTCGTTGAGACATTTTTCTAGAAATTAAAATAACTTCAAATATCTGCATTGAATTTTACTAATAGTTTTGTTTAAATTTTTTTAAAGATATTGTTTATAATTTTATAATAATTTATTTCTCTTATATCTAAGAGAAGATCCAGAAAGCACCAGAGTGTAGAACTTTTTCATTATCATGTAGAAAAATATAGTACATAAAATAACATGAGGCTTACGTTTGACGTTGGAGTTGATATGGTTGGGGAATAGTAACTCCACAGCCATCCGTCTTGATAAACATATACACCCCTTAACCTTATTTAAGATAGGTTTGTAGATCTTTATAGAAGAAACTGGAAAAGTGCGTGTTAAACTCGCAGTAAACTAAGTGTTCAGTGCTAACAACCGAATACAAATTTGTAAACAAAATATATGAATAACAACGCATCACCACGTCATATAAAAACAAGGATGTAGTAATAATACATTTTAGGTAGGGACCATTAAAAGGCGAAGGTTTCCAAGTTCGGTATTGCTGCATACAGCCTGAATGATAAAAAAAGTGTATCCGTGTTTCTCTAAAGTTATTTTTAGCAAACGTTTTACCGTTAATATATTAATACCATCACTGTGTGTGTGTGTCTTTTTTTAGTTACAGTATTCTTGTAAATAGGAAGGGTGAGTTTTTAAAAAGAAACTTATTTTTCCTAAACTTTTTACAAAAGATCTTTACAACAGTACTTCTGATTCTGGTTTCTCATAATTTTAGCAGCAGTACTTTCGGAAATAGAAATTGAACAACATTTTTCAAGAATATCTTAAACACTGCATTTATGCTTAACCAAAGCTCTTTTCAACAAACCTCGTACGAAATTATCAAAACATAGTTAAATTTAAGGTACAAAACTTTGGCATCTATAAATGAATCATTTTTATTGTTCTGATAACTATACATGTTTACTGCGGAATTTCAATGTGATCCATTCGTGACAGACAGACAGGATTTTAGACGAACCAGTGATTCTATATGGGTTCAGTTTCCCTTTTATAATAACAATCGATTACGAATATAATAAACGGTACCAGGAACTGACACATACTTTCTCACAAACATACTTAAATTATTAAACAGATTCACTGTGACTTGTAGGGTGGGGTAGGAGAGGTGATGTTTTATTTAAGTTGGAGATTAACTAATAAATATTATTATTATTATTATTATTATCTAGAGAGAAAACTATTCGATCGATTTCGAACAAATCTGCACCAAACACGTCAATTAGGTCTTTATAGATGCACTAAAAAAGGTTTTGAAAATCAAACCCCCTTTATAGCCAAAAAACCCTCAAAAATCAATTATTATTATTATTATTATTAGCTAAACGAGAATTTTTAGAAAGATTCTGTTTTTTGCATATGGTAGGGCACATTAAAGGTTACAAATATGCCAAATTTTATCAAAATTGTTAGAGCCGTTTTCTTATAAAAAAAATAATAACTGATTTTTTTGGGGTTTTTTGGCCAAAAAGGGGGTTGTTTTTCAAAAATTTTCAAAACCCTTTTTCGTTCATCTATACAGGCCTACTTAACATGTCTGGTGCAAATTTGTTTAAAATTGATAGAATAGTTTTCTCTCTAGCTTTGTATACATACAGACATACAGACATACATACAGACATACATACAGACATACAGACATACATACAGACATACATACAGACATACAGACAGACATTTTGTAAAAACCACTTTTTTGGACTCAGGGGGTCCCAAAACGGATATTTCCACAAAAATCTCAACATCGATTTTTTTGGCGATCGCTATACTTTCTCTATACTATAGTATAGTGAGAAAGTAAAACTAGTGAAAGCAGTCTATTCTATTATAAACTGAAACCGATCTGAAAACACTGCTTCATAAATCCCATAATCTAGGTTTGTTTGAATTGTAAATTGTAAACCAAATTTCCCAGTTAAATATTTATACAATCTACAGTAATGCATCACGAATTTGAACTATTGAATAAATCAAACGAAATTTAATTATTTTAAGTATAAAAGCAAATAAACGATTGCACTATCCAACTCGTTACGGATGCAAATTATGTGCACTATCCATTGAATGCTGTAAATTGTCAATTCTGCATCATTATGTTAAGTGAACAAATTAGTACTAACAATCTAACCGCTATTCACAGCAGTTTAGTACAAATGGTGGAAATAATTAGTTTAAATTAATGTACTAAAGGTTAATAAGGATCGTTTTAGAACGGAGCTGAAGCTTATTTCAGACATTAGCTTCAATACAACTTAGTATTAATGCAACCATCACTTTACTACTGGACTAAGTTATAATTAAATAATATTACTAAAACTGAAGCCTAAAACAAGGTTTTTTAACCATTTCTGTAAAACTTCAAACTACATTTCAAAATTTGTAAAATAATTACCTATATTTAAATAACAATGTTAGATTTTAAACTGGTTTTTAATTCTTTTCAAAATTGATATGTCAGTGTAGGTTAAATGATGAATTTTTATTGCAAAATAAGACAGAAAATCTGTATTTTTCAAGAAAAATCAGCAATACAAATTAAGTATTTGCAACTGTATACTATTTAACTTAATCAATTGTTTTCATTGCTAATGAACAATGTTGCAATTACGGTAAATATAAGAAATATTTGACAACTTAATGAATCACAAGTTATCATAGTTATTGCTACAAAGATGAACTTTGTACAGAATACGACTACCAAATTGGATTCCAAAGAGGAAAATTAAATCAGAACGTTGACGGGCTTTCGAAAATACAACTAAACGCTACCGATAATAACCCAACAAACAAACACAGAGACAACAGCTGATGCGTAATTAAAGTTTTAAAGTTTGTGAGACCTTTATATTCGAG
>JAGFPH010002752.1:16479-53038 GCA_018207615.1 Philaenus spumarius | reverse complement strand
TGATATATCTTGGTTTGTGGCGGGAATACAAAATAAGTACAGAACAACAGCAAACTAAGACACAATTGAAACAATAACGGACTCAGCCGATCTAATTCACCAATATTTCCCGGAACTGGACGATGGACAATCGCTGATAGCCAACATAGACGAAAGTGAGAATATCGTATTGGGCGAACAAGGAGTAGAAGACAACGACCAAACTGTACACTCAAATTACGAAGGAAACGCAGCAGGTGAAACATCAATTTTAAATGAACCTGTTTATTTCGGTAAAATGCAGAACATTTTGTCTTAAAGTAAAGTATGATCCCCGAAATTTAAAATGACGAAAACTTTTTAAAAGCACCAACACAACATTAGTAGTTGAAATACCAGAAAATTCCTTCTTCTTTTTTTTTTTGGGGGGGGGGGTTAAAAGCAAAAAACCTAGGTTATTATGATCGCCTAGAAAATTCATTTTGATAACGATGTTGTTAAATTTGTAAAAGAATATTTGGAACCAAGTTATTATGTAGTATATAATATACTGTCTATATTTTGACGGTGATTTTTTTTTTTAAAGATTTGCAGTTTGTTTAGCGAGAGATTTAAAAAAAATCAATTATTAGTGAATTCGCAATTAGTTATTATTAAATAATTATTATTATTCGAAATTAGTTTAGTGTACAACGAAAGTATTAAATATATGGTGAAGACGAGAGCCAGGAAATAGGCCTAATTAGTAATTACTAGCTGACCCGTGCGAATATTTCGCAAGTTCGGAGTAGGCCTACATTTACCTGATTTAACACGTTGATTTAATTCAGTTAATTAAGTTTATTTATTTTCATTGGTTTATAAATATCAGTTTCCCTATACAATCTTACAGTGTAAACAATCTAACTAACAGCTGTCATGCTAGTTAAACAGATGGTTAGTAGATGGCGCCTTTCATTAGGAACATACAGAGTATAATATAAAAGTTTTTTAAATCAATTTTTGTTATTAAAACATGAATTTTAAGCTGTTTGTCTATTTTTCCCGTGTAGTGGTTAAGGAAAGCTTTAAAATGATGCCTCATTCATGTAATTTGATGATGTATTAAGGAAGTTATGGCGTACCGACAAAAAAATAGTCTTGAGAAATAATATATGCGATAATGAAGTGAAAACCACATTATCGTGAAATTCAGGAAACGTGCGAAAAAATAAAAAGTCAATATTATTATAAACACAAAAAATTATATTTAAAATTGTGTAAGCAATTTCTAAATCTGTTTGAAAAGAAAATATGAAAGGACACCTTTAAGGTTAGAAATTAATTTAGCGCCTTCAACTTCAAGACCTCTTCAAATCATACATGTAGACAGTATTTCTCTTAATAAACAACAATTTCTAAACATTATTGATAGTTTTCCTAGACACTCAAAAGTATATCGTAATGCAGGTGCACAAGCAGCCGAAATCTACATAAATAAAAATGTAAATCTTCGTTTGTTCAAAATCTAAAATCCCAGAAATTTCTTAACCGATTTCTTTGAAATTTCGACACAAAATAACATTGGAATACACGAGTGTGTTTATGAACTTTAAAAAAAAGCAGGACCATCTGGTGGACATACAAATAACAAAAACCCCTATATATTAATAGGCAAGCACAAAACTTGTCGTCCTTTTTTCTCAGCTTGTGTGCATCGTAGGAGAAATTCGCGCATACCGTTAGAAAGGTAGTGTCCTGTAGATGAGCAGAATCCCATTATAATTTACATCGGTCCTCAGGGATACGCCCCAGTGGCCCTCAAAGTTTCAATGTTAATCTTATGGAAGGTCAATCTTAAGGAAGAAGAAGAAAGATTTCTTTTGATTTTATCAGGGGCACAAAAAACAGCTGTTCGTATGAAAAGCTTAAAACAGCTGATTTTGATCAACAGCTGATTTTGATCAACAACTGATTTGGATCAAAAACTGAATATAATTTTATTTTAGGTAAATCAAGCAATAACGAAGCATTGCTGGGTCCACTAGTATTAATTATTTTACGGCAAAGGGAGCGCCATAAAAAAAAATTAAATATGTAGTCTGGGTACAGTTATCAGCTGTTTGCGCTATTATGCCAATTAACAGCTGATTTCAAGCTTTAAAAAAATGATTTGTATTTCTAACTTTTAGGTTAGGTTTTTGTTAAAGTGTATACCTAAGCCTTGCTGATTCTATTAACCTTTATTATAACTGCTGTTATAAAATATACGAAATAAGTTATTAATTATTAAAAGGGATTGGCGTGCGAAACAACGCAGGGGTCTTCCCTAGTAGTTGATAAACTATTAAATTACTTTTTTACCATGGTATAGCAGAAGTTATAGTCGCAGAAAATAGCACAGAGTTTACTTACAGATTAGTAAAAAAATGTATGGAAATACATAAAATAAAAATGTGTTTTATCAGTACACAACACCCGGAATCAAATGGAATGGGAGAAAGCTTACATACTACATTAATAAAGGCTTAGAAAACCAACCCAAATTTAAGAATGTCACAGTTGAAAATGAAGTAAAATAAGCCATTATTGCCTACAACAACAGCATACATTCGGTTACAAAACTGACCCCATTCGAAGTATTTTACCGACACATCAATTCAAATTCACTTTTAGACATCGAGATAGAAAGACAATTCACAAATGATTACACCAAAATTATACGAACTAATCAAGTAACGAAGGAAAATATACAAACCAAAAGTAATGTCAACAGGGAAACTCTCCCGGAAATTCCATACATTGCTTGTGTTAAAACAATACAAAAGCAAAGTAAAACAAAAATAAATATAATAAAGAACAAATATCTTCAGTAAACCCGGAAAGAAAACAGCGGAAATTAAAACAAGACAGCACAATACCAAGCGAAAGAATCATTTAACAAAAGTTAAAAGACAAAAAATGCAATTCCACAATTTCTGTAAATCCTATTCCAAGTACCTCATGTTCCTCAGAGGAGGCGCTTCAGGAACAACCTAAAATAAGTAGTATCACTCAAAATGCGGGAGTAATCCTGATTGACCTAGGTGTGACAAAACTGAAGTCCTCATACTATACATTTATTTATTATTTTAGTTTAAAAGGAATACTTAATCAATTAAATAATTTAGAGTCTTATTATAAAAAGGTGTTAAATTGTTTTAATCAAAATTGTGTTAATTGTTTCACAGATTTAAATGAATGAAAATACTGCACGTGTAGATAATAGTGATAAGGTTAGAGATGTTGTTAATTAAAATAAAATACTTGCCTCTGTGAATTTTATTACTTCGGCTCGCATTAAAATGCCGAAAATTGAAATCTTGTGAAAATTCTAAAAAATTTTACTTCCACTTTTTATGACTATTCTCGACGTTTTCGACTTCGGCTCGCATTAAAATGACAAAGAATTGAAATCTTGAGAAAATTCTACAAATTTTACCCCTACTTTTTATAACTTTTCTCGGCGTTTTCGACTTCGGCTAGCATTAAAATGCCAAAGTATTGAAATCTACGAAAATTCTAAAAATTTTACCACTACTTTTTATGACTTTTCTCGACGTTTTCGACTTCTGCTCGCATTAAAATTCCGAAAATTGAAATATTACGAAAATTCTAAACATTGTTAGTCCCACTTTTTATGACTTTTCTCGGCGTTTTCGACGTCAACTCGCATTAAAATTCCGAAGTATTGAAATCTTGCAAAAGTTCTATAAATTTTACCCCCGACTTTTTTCGACGTTTTCGAGGTCTCTAAACACGATAAAACAATAACAAATTTTGTTTTTGTATGAGTGTCTGTCTGTGGACACGATATATGCACTCAAGGCGTATTAAAGAAGGTGTGTGCATGCGCAGGTTCTCCCTCCACTCCAGCCTACCCGTGACGTAGCGTGCTACACAGTCGGAGATCCAGTCTAGACTCCTTTGCCATATTTACCGCCGAAACTTGTACGACCTTCAAGCATTTTTAACGTCATAATTATAGGCAACATAGTTTATTATTGTAATAATATTTCTTATAATTAATAACCATTAATTATAATGCCTTCTTGTGCCGTGTTTGGCTGCGATAACTCAACCCGAAAAGACAGTTTGTTAAGAGTAAGGTTTCATCGATTCCCAAGAAATGTTGATCTACAAAATAAATGGATTAATGCGTGCAGAAGAAAAGACAAAATTAATTTAAAAACGGGTAAGTGAAATATATTATGTATTTAAATTAATATTGGTTATTATTGAATTTCACTTTTAATTTACTTTTTGTTAAATATGTAGGTCAAACTATAAGAAACTTAAGAATTAGAACCAAAGAACATTTCTCTCACTTTAAGTGCAATAGACCCGTCAAATCAGCATTATATTGCACTATAATTTCCAAACACTGCTTACAAGAAAATCATTTTTTCAATATAGAAAACACGACCCTTTTAAAAACGTAACAAAACAGAACTTACCAGACGCATGGGAAACTCTTCACTAACCGGAACCAACAGCCTGTAGTCAACAAAGAATTAGGCCCCATTCAAAATTCCATTCTCCTTTGTTTATTTAATATCTGAATACTTCATATTTATTGTTATTTATTTATTTATTTGTCACCATAATTGCTTGTATTCATTAATGCTTCAATCATACAAACAGAATTATTAAATATTTAAACAATTTTTATACGATTTTTAATTATTTTCAAATTTCTTGTTTTTTATTTTTAAATAAAAAGTAGTCATCTTTTTATTTATTTATTTTTTATTTAATAGTTTGATGTATAACTCTTTTTACAAAAATATATAACCCTAAAATATGCTAGGATACAATTACAATTCAAACAAATAATTACAAAATTATTTTAGTACAGTAAAAAAAAATATTTGTTTGTCAAATTTAAGATACATAAGTAACCGTGACAAAATTTTTACATAAGTAATCTAGGGTTAATACTGAAATAAAACTCAATGTTGTATTCACCACGACTTTTTATTTATCACCTAGACTACTATTTTTAAATTATTTCATTGATAATTAGTTTATATTTATTTTTATTTATTATTTATCCTTGGTTAGGCTAACTAAAAATCACAATTTTAGATAATTTCAATTTTTGAAAGTAAATTTAGTAGGCCTAGTAAACATAACAAACAAAACCAATAAACTGGAAAAATCACCAACTTATTGATGGTAAAAGGTTTTACCCTATAGAGCTACTTAAATTTGCCAACTCTTTAAAAATTCATATTTATAGGTTAAACAAAATTTACCTGTTCACAACAATGTGAATAATAAATAACGAAGAGAAATTAGAACTAATAACAAATTAGATTATCGTACATTCAATCGCCGCAAGAAGCGAGTAACTATGGTTCTGATTACAATCTTATTATGTAGGACAGCTATAACTTTCATAAAAAAAATTATGTCAGCATTTACTACAATTTATTCTCTACATTTCTATGTCTTTGAATGCCTCCCGAAAGTAATAGTAAAAAACTTTCTCACTTAGGGTAATTTTTATGTCATTCAAACCCGTATATTAGATTTAGACTTGTTTCAAAATTATACGCCTAGGAATATTTGACCATGGGCATAGATCATTTTAATGCTCACTTTATTACCTTTCCATCGATACCAAAAACATAATTTTTAGACAACCATAAAGTATTTAATTCGCAGTTTGAGCAAAAGCTTACAATTGCGCTCGGAACTACTGGTTCAGTGTGTAACACGTGACGTAGCTGCGCGAGCCGGACGAGTTTACGCTCCTCGATGCACACACCTTCTTTAATACGCCTTGATATGCACTCACAAACGTCGTGTTGGTGAAAAAATCTTCGTAATTTTATTGTGGAGAGTTGAAAAGCTTTTGAGCTTTCTAGCGTGACAGCAGCGTGAAGCGCGTGACAAAACGTCACATTTTTTGAGTATTTAAAAAAACACGAACCGAAGTCTCGAAAAAGTGTTCCATCTTTTCATCTTGTTTTTATTTGAAATTAGTATTTCTAGATCTTAAATTTTAATCTTACTATTCATCTATTATAGTTTACATCAGTTAAGTTTCGTTCATAAGTCAATCGTAACTAAATCAATGAAGCGAGGTTAATTCGAGCCAACGTTACAAATCTGCGCCATTATAAATCTGTTTCGTTATTTTAAAATAATTCATTCCATTTGTATTAAACTGTTTCGAGTTTCAGTTAAACTGATTGTGGTAGAACAAGAGTGTAGTTAGCATAATTATTTGAAATGGACAACTTGAGGGTTTAATGATATTGCGTTTAACTTGTCCAGAATTAATTATTACGCCGAGTCCGTTAGTTACTACAACCGCATGTTGATTTTGCCTAATCTGACCAAATGACAATCAGCTGTTTATTTCTTCCACGTGTTTGACTGAGCGTGGACGTCATCTGTGATGTCATGAAACTGCCGTCAATTATCCTATACATGAAATATTAAAACACAAAATTAAAAATCTTCCTGAAGAACTTGTGACGCTGGACCGATTGACACGCGGGTAGTATCAAAAGAAAGGGAATAACCCCAATGTTTTACCTTAGATTTTGTTATCTAATCAGTAACTATTAAAAAAAACAAGATTAAAAGTTTTCTTATGGCAATTTAACAGGGGCTAAAATTTCAACTTTGCACTTCTTTAAGTGTTTCTTGAGGTTTCCACTGAACCGTTTTACAAGCGGTTTGTTTTAAATGAAAATCAATCAATCTATATTTTGCACAAATCACTTACATTTTTTAAATAATTTAATTTACAATGAAATATAAGAACTTTTTGAAACATATTTTATCATCATTTTAAGTTTCCCTAACCAGCTAATTATTAAAACACGTGATTGTGCATCTAAGAACAGACAATTATAGCAAAATTAATCAGCTGGCTTAAAGAAAATCATTATCTTTCAACGATGCATCGCATATGCCTACTCAATAAAAACTTAATTATTCAATCTCTTGATCACTTTTCTTTGATTTTACGTTTATTCTGAAGAAAATTATCTATAATATTATAAAGAGGTAAAATGTGTTTGTTTGTTTTTATTTACGGGGTAATCTCTGGAACTACTGAACCGATTGAAAAAATAGTTTTACTAATAAAAAGCTACACTATCCCTGAGTAACATAGGCTATAATTCAATTTGATAAAGACATTTTTTATTTCAATATTTGTGAATTTAGCCGGAAAAAATCTTAGTTAGGCCTAGGATGATAAAACAACAGATGTATTTACATTTATTACCAAGGCAACCAATTGGATAAAATAACAGATAAAACAGCTGTTTGCTCCAATATTTTCATTAACAGCAGATGTCAAACTTTGAAGCAATTATTTTTGTTTTTCTAACTTTTAGGTTAGGTTATTAAAGTGTAGACCTGAGCCTTGATGGTTTTTTTAACCATTATTATAACAGATGTTATATAATATACGAAATAATTTGATTTGAACGTTTAACATTATTTACCATCTTAGATTTGGGGTTATTATTAAACCTACCCCTTTATAATAAAAAAAAAAACATAACATGATTATGAGTGTAGAATGTCCCAGCGGGGTTAAAGTAAGGAGCACTCAGGGGTTTCCCCTAGTTAATTATAAATTTACAAATTTCATAAAGGTAAATAAATGTAATACAAAATAAATCGACAACGAATCTGAACCGCTGACGTGAGTCGAGCGAATTTCCAAAATTAAGTTTATATGTTTTGGGGTTTCAACCAACTATTTGGGAAATTGATCAACTCACAAAGGTGGAAACTCTCTTTGCGAATTTTCACTTTGACCTTGCGGCCTTGGGATGTGGACCGCTTCGCTTCGCTCGCAGGGTACAAACATGGCCGTCGCCCTCGCATCAGAAAATCCCCCAAGGTAAAATCCCCACATGGATTTGAACCTGGTACTTTTATGGTATTTTAAGTTTTGATCGATTTGTAAAACAACAAAATTTTCAGAATAATATCCTACATTTTTTTTTTTTAGATAAAACCCCAAAAATGTGTCCTTGTAAAAAAAACGTACTCCGGTTATTATATTTTTCGGCTAACGAACTCGTCCGAGCGAGTGACTTAAACGACCAAAGTGAGTACCAAATTTGGACCAATACTACTCCCGACCTTAGGACTCACGATAAGGGTCACTGCGACAGCTCATCTTTCCTATGGGATAAAAACATAATTAATTATTGTTTCAATTCGATACAATTATATACACAGAACGTTCCTTTTAAATACTTGCATTTCACCTTTCTAATTATAGTAGAATAACTTTTTTCTGTGTGTTTAAATTTATGCAGAAATTTTTCAATCCAACAAATCGTGGAAATACTTTTTTTAACTAAAAGCAAGTAAATTATTAATGCTTTGCACTATATAGTCGAAATGAATTTTTACAAATCAAATTTTACAAACTTTTATACTCCCTAATCTGTTGGAATATTTAAATAAGTCTCAGGCTAAAACAGTTCAAAAAATATAATAATTATATAACTTCAAGTAAATGTTTGTAATACAAAGAGTTTCTGAGTACCCAGTTATTCGTTGCTAGAATATTCATTCGTTTAATTTAGTTTGGATGTCTGCCAGTACTGGATGTCTGTTTTAGTACTGTCACTGATACTAACACAGTAAGTTGGGGATTAGATATGTCATGACTTCAAAGCCTAACCTTTAAATAATAAATAGATGTTCCTCTTAATGAACAGGATGTCTACAGTTTAAAATCAAGAGTCCTACCGGAGGGAACAAAATATACGCCTCTAGTCCCCAACCATTTACATTAAAATTAATTACATGCAAACTTCCTTTATTAAGCAGATATTACAGCCAAGGAACAATTTAAAATAACTAAAATGGGAAATTCTACTTCTTTTTAGATGTAGTGTCTTTTAATTAATTTTGTAAAAATCTTCAGTGTTGTAAATAAATAAACCAGACAAATGAAATTCGTTAAATATACCACTTTTTAGTTTCTTTAAAATTAAGAAAAGTAAATACATAAACGTAACAAAAGGTTGTTATCAATTTGTTACATTTCTAGAAATGTATAAGATTATGTTATATTTTGTTATTTCCTTTAGAGCTTATTTAAAAAACGTTAGTTCAAATATTCGGCAATAACCTTTTAAAATTTTAGTTATTATTGTGTGCATTTAAGTCAAATTTTAAATTACTCTAAAGATAAAAACATTTTCTGTAAAAAATAATGATTAATGGCCTAACAGAAGAGGACATGATGCTCATAGATACCGATTATCACGTTAAACCTAAAGTTTAAAGAAAATCTCTATACTATTACAACGTAACGTCTATTTCTTTATAACTTGGGAACCAGTGATATTACGTATTTTAATGTAATTTTATCTTACATGTAGGTACAACATTTGGGAAGTGTTTTCAAAATCTGTTTAATGATTCCAAAAACCAACAATGTATCTTCATGGTTTCACAAATAAATGTTAAATTTTCTACGTATGTCTTTATGGATTTTACATAATTTCTAAAACTATTTATGGCAGCATATTTTTTTTTCTGTGACAAAGTTGTTGAAAAATATAATTTGTTTTTAAAATATGCTCAATAGCAGCCTACCCTAATTATCAATAATATATTTAACATCTGCTATTTTTAAGTTAGATCAAAATACGTATAGAAAGAGTGGGCATTCTTTACAACTAATGTCAGAAACGGAGTTGGAGGCCAAAGAGAAGTTTTAAATGTTTATATTCTAATATTTTCACAGAAACTACAAACGATTAGTACAGAGGCACTTAGATACGCAGCAGAGCCAGAGTTTTTGTGTGAATAACAGGATTTTTTATATGTAATAGAGCAACATTGTCTAATTTTTAACTTTGAAACATTATTTGGTGTGTATTCAAATCTGTATTCTCAAAATCAATTTGTATTTTTTGCAGTTGTTTTTTGTATAACTGTTTTTAATAATTAGAGTTTGAATATATTTGGCCTTTTTTGTAGCTCGTTTTACAAATACTTGGCAATATTTATAAATTATGAATAAAAGTCTTTTACGTAGCCTATCTTGAGTAAAATGTATCCTCAAGTTGTACACACATCGTAGATACTTTCTCCTTTCGTTAATTTCCATACACCAGTATAGTAAGTAGCCTTTGTAACATACAGAAGTAACATTTCATTCCCCATTATTATTTCGTTGAGCTCAAATAGTTAAAATGAAACATTTTCAACAAAACCGCATTAAATTGTTTACCCAATCACAAATCGATTTTGTCTGGAATCAGAAAAATCTACTAAAAGCGATGACTTAGTTCTGAATAAGTTTCACAAAAAACAAAGATTATGCTGAAAATAACACAATCTACCTTAAAAGTTGAACGCATAAAAGATAAACAATGTTCTTGGGTAACTCTGCCTACTTGTGTGCTATTTCACCTTTTTTTAATCATCATAAACGTACCACAATATGGCTACTATTATTGGGTGAACGTGCCGCGTGAAACCATTGAAGGATCTGGATAAAGCTCTCGATCATGTATTAAGGAGATGATAACCACCCAGGTTTTTCGAACTATTATTATTATTATTTAAACTTCTTCTCTACAAACTAAAACTGAACCGAATTTTAATTGGATGTAAAGTTACGTTGGGTTTAGGTAGATCTAATTCTTACGTAAATTTTGTAGAAAGTACCGATTGAAGTGACTACTATTGTATGACTTCAGGAAAATGTCTACTTAGATTTTCGTTTTGTAGTCCCCCGAAAGTCATCTCAAAGGTTTATGTATTTATATATATGCCTATGTATATTTACATGTACTTAGCCGTTGGGAAGATTTAAATATACTTTTAAAGAAATGTATAAGCTTTTGGGTAATAATGTTTCTGTTATAACAAAAACCTAAACAATGCAATAATTTGAACTTATATAAAGGTACGGAAGGATAAAATAGACTCAAATAATTCGTTTAGTTGAGTATTAATAAAACCCATTAAAATATGGGGTTTGTCTTAGGTTATAAGGAAGCGCTGTACCACGCCTTAGATCGACAAGTTAATATAATGACAGCATCACTTACTAACCTAACCTTGTATATGATATAACATTGAAAAGTAATCATTTTAAGTGAAGTTACTTTTTGCTGCATTACAAATATTAATATTGGTACACGTTTATCATAATTGTAAACTAATTTCCATTATGTATACAAATATTTGTTTCTGTGAATTGGTAGAACCTAGAAGCGCAACTCCCACGTTAAAGATTCAGCCTAGTTGTATTTGAATCTGGCAAGCTTAGCGAGAGAATCTAGGTAGCGAGAGCACTATTGTCGTCGGTACGGCTGTCGCGCCAAACTCGATTTGGCGGCAACCAACCGGGCTGACTATTCTCCATAAGCGTTGCGCTGCTTATAAGTTCTGTATTCATTGGTAGAGCCAAGGCCGACTCTACTACAGGCCGGAGCGCTGAATTCGTGACGTCACGGTCAGAGTGCTACCCGGACGGTGACTCCCGTAAGAAACCGACATACTCTGCTTTAAACGGCTTTACTGTCGAAACCCTTCGTCCTATTTCGCTGAAAATTTAAACTTAACTAAATAATACACCACTTAATACTAAAACATGTTTATAAGTAGTGTAATACTTTTTTATCTATATAAAACAACGTAAGTTTCGAAGTTACATATATTGCAGTTGGTTTGTATCCTACATCTAGGTTTTATAAAAGTAACAGAAACCAATTATAAAATAATAATAAGAGCGTAAACATTATAATTTATCACTCAAATTTATTTTACGACAAATTTCTTTTACAAATTAAAATCTACGTTTACGCACAATTATATTTTATTAAGCTCAAAAATTACGTTTGGTGATAAAATAGTGATATACAAAGTCTTTATAAGTTAATTATATTTATCCACTTTCCTTTTCTTGACAACCTGGAGTCACAAAAGTTTGATCTAACTTTAGAATAGTTATTGAGCAAAATATTGGACTTTTTGAAAATACTTCGTGTACTATATCGGACAGAGGTTTCTGGCACTTTTCACAGTTCTCTTCAAGTGTACTGGCGCAAGCTTCTAGACGGAGGTGGCACAGTAATTGTTTTTGTGAACCAAAAAGAACAAACTGCTTCTCAAATCTACTACTAATCAATACTTTTAAAACTTTTAGCATAAATTGCAGTATGCCTATTGTTATATCAGTGGGATATTTTAAGTTGCCCCTATTTATAAGATCAATGTTATCATTATTTTAACTTTGGGGCACTGTCAAGTCTTTTTTTTTAACTAGCAGCGCGAGTTGAAATGACCGATGTCCCTAACAAAACAACTTATCGAAAAATATGTGAAATAAAAGTTGTAGTTTGTTTTTATCTCAAAAACAAAAAATGTTTACGCTGTGTGACTTTTTCGTGTCCCGCTATCACAAATCTTGAATACTTTTAATTAATACAAATTCTAATATTTACTTCAGTAAAAGATTTTTACATCGCTGTATTCCGTATTGCATGCATAAATCAAATATATAAGTTTCATTATAAACAAATGACTGTAAAAAGGTCCAGGAAAGTGTAAATGAAAGCGCGCTCTACTTACACTATGGCTGAGTTCAACCCAGACTGTGACGTAACGGCTAGGGAAAGGGGGAAGCACTCAATCCTGTAGTAGAGTCGGCCTTGGTAATCCTGCAATTGGGAAATGGGGTTGGTTATCCGTAAATGGTTAAACAATGCACCGCTCCTTTAATATTCACTGTATCAATTCCGTGGTTATTGTAAATTTTCTAAATACTACCTACAAATTTCATGTAAAAATGATTTTATATGAAAATTTTCTCTTGCTGCAAAGTGTGACCAAAATAAGGGACACACATAAAAAATCATTATTCCCTTAAGAGACACAATATCGAATCCGAACAATACTGTTGTAAATCTCCCGAGTATCGCCAAAAACGTTTTTCTGAAAGGCTTTTTACAACAGAAACCCTTAGCGCGAGGGTTAGAAGGTAAAATGCATTTGCCCTACACAGTTGACTGGTTACTGTAATGTAACGAATTGTCGGATACTTAAATAAAAGGCTATCATTATAGTAAATCATAAAGATTTGCTGAATAATCAATGTTAATTTGACTATCTGAATATTTTATAAGAATGTAGACCTATTATAATAATGTCGAGAAATAAATTAGTTTAAAAATAAAATGATGATTTGCTACAATAACCTATCTGAGAAAAAAAACATTACTTACAAATTAAATTATTAAACTGAATCATGTCCAGGTTTGTATTGTGCGATTTGCAATACATTGTTAATCCTATTTATAGGCTATATAAACTAAGGGAGACCCTGCGTGCTCCGCAACCAACCCCCAATGGAAACTTCTAAAAACATATGTTATGTTTTATTTATAATAAATTTGTACGATTAATAATAACCTCAAAACTAAGATGGTAAATAATAGTAAATGTTAAAATCAAATTATTTCTTATATTTGACAACATCAGTTATAATAATGGTTAAAAGAACCAGTAAGGCTCGTCTACCCTTTAAAACTCTAACATAAAAGCTAGAAATACAAAAATAAATGCTTCAAATTTTGAAATCAGCTGTTAATGAAAATATTGGAGCAAACAGCTATATTATCTGTTATTTTATTCAATTGGTTGCTATGGTAATAAATGTAAATACATGTGTTGGTTTATCATTATAGGCCTAACCTAAGATTTTTTCCGACTAAATTTACAAATAATTGAAATAAAAAAGATTTTTATCGAAATGAATTATAGCATATGATACTCAGGGATAGTGTAGCTTTTTATTAGTAAAACTATTTTTTCTATCGGTTCAGTAGTGCCAGAGATTACACCCTACATACATACAAACAAACAAAAAAGCAAACTTTATCTCTTTATAATATTTTTATAGACTAGGGGAGACCCCTGCGTGCTCCGCACGCCAACCCCCAATGGTACCTTCTAAAAACATATGTTATGTTTTATTTATAATAAAGGTGTGGTATTAATAATAACCTCAAAACTAAGATGGTAAATATTGTTAAATGTTCAAACCAAATTATTTCTTATATTTTATAACATCAATTAATAATGGTCAAAAGAACCAGCAAGGCTCAGGTTTACACTTTATAACCATAACCTAAAAGGTGGAAATACAAAAATAATTGCTTCAAATTTTGAAATCAGCTGTTAATGGAAATATTAAAGCAGCTATGTTATCTGTTATTTTATTCAATTGGTTGCTGTGGTAATAAATGTAAATACATGTGTTGGTTTATCATTCTATGCCTAACCTAAGAATTTTTCGGACTAAATTTACAAATATTGAAATAAAAAAAGATTTTTATCGAAATGAATTATAGCCTATGTTACTCACGATAGTGTAGTTTTTTATTAGTAAAACTATTTTTTCAATGGGGTCAGTAGTGCCAGAGATTACCCCCTACACACAAAGAAACAAACAAAAAAGCAAACTTTACCTCTTTATAATATTTGTATAGATAAAACTTTCTGCCTAAAGTGTTTACTAAGTTGAAATATTTCTGTAACAAATGTACGAGCTGTGCGAGAAAGGAAGTTATAGTTCCAAAAAACAAGCAATTCATTTTTACTTTCTCCCCCTATACGTAGTATAATATGGAGAAAGTAATGTTTTCGTCTAAATTTTCTAATTTAAATTTTTAGTGGAATTATTTGTTTTGGTGCTCCCTGAACCCCAAAAAATTGTTTAGTGGAATTATCTGCGTTGGTGCTCAATGAATCCAAAAATATTTTTAGTGGAACTATTTGATTTGGTGCTCCCTGAACCCAAAAAATTGTTTCTTTTGTGATGTCTGTCCGTGTGTCTGTGTGTCTGTTAGGATGTGTACAGAGCTGGAGACCATACCAACGGTCCGCTTTTGATGAAATTTGGTATGTAGGTGTAGTTTTGGAATATCTCCAGGGTTTTTTTCCATTTTTTAAAATTTTTGAGTTTTAAGGGGTTTTACCGTCCAAAAATGGCCAAGAAACGAGAAAAATCTAAATTTCTCAAAAACGGCTCTAAAGATTTTGATAAAATTTGGTTTATTTGTAGCCCTTAATGCACCAACCATATGCAAAAAACCGCATATTTCTAAAAATTCTTGTTTAGCTAATAATAATAATAATAATAACTGATTTTTTAGGGTTTTTTGGCCATAAACGGGGTTGTTTTTCCAAATTTTTCAAAACCTTTTTTCGTGCATCTATACAGGCCTAATTTACGTGTTTGTGCAAATTTACTACGAAATCGATCTAATAGTTTTCTCTCTACATAATAATAATAATATGTATTAGTTAATCTGCTACTTTAATAAAAAAAATCACCTCTCCTACCCCACCCTACAAGTCACAGTGAATCTGTTTAGTAATTTAAATATGTTTGTGAGAATGTATGTGCCAGTTCCTGGTACAATTTATTTACTTCCTGGAATTTTCAATTAAATCTAGTTCAATCTCTAACAGCCTATATACAGCCTATCTTGAAGCAAGTAACTTGAAAATCATACAAATACCGTTTTAGTACGTCTTTATTTGAGGCAAATTACCTTCTCTAAACCACGGTTACTAGAGTAACGGTAGTGATCACCAAGAGGATGCGCAGTGCCAAGCCCCGCTCACTGACGTCACTCGGCACCCAGACCACGGTGCCACTCCGTTGACAGTTGTTTAAAGTTAGTTTATGTATGCGATTTTGGTTTAAATTAGAGTTTTAACCAAATTTAAGTTAATCATGAATTTAAAAATTGATTGAAACGTAACCCTTAGTCAAGCATATGGTAGGGTACATTAAAGGCTAAAAATAAGCCAAAATTTATCAAAATCATTAGAGCCGTTTTTGAGAAATTTAGATTTTCTCGTTTTTTGGCCAAAACGGAGGTTTTTTTCAAAATTTTGCATAACCATTTTTCGTGCATCTATACAGACCTACTTGACAAGTCTGGTGCAAATTTGTTTGAAATCGATCGAATAGTTTTCGCTCTAGCTTTGTATACATACAGACATACAGACAAGCATTTTGTAAAAACCACTTTTTTTGGACTCAGGGGGTCCCAAAACGGATATTTCCACAAAAATCTCAACATCGGTTTTTTTGCGATCACTATACTTTCTCTATCTACTATAGTATAGTGAGAAAGTAAAATGTATCTTTAGACTAAATGTTTAACTTTAAACATTAGATCTATAGTTCGATATTGTAACACTCTATAAAATTAATAAAATTTAAAACACGTTTATACCAAAGACTTTCAAATTATGTTATCATTGATGTTGAGTTCTAACAATCATTTAGTTTTGTCCAATGATTAAATTTTACTGGAAATACATTTCTGCATTTAACCTTTGAGAAAATGGGTTTTTTTTACGCAACAAACACTGTTAATTACAACAAAGATTGTGAATTTAAAAGATTGCAGAAACTAAAATGCTTTTATCTACAAGTATTACAAATGTACAAAGGCACACATTAATTTAACAGAAGTTGTAATTATTTGGAAAAAGAGCCAGCACGACTTAAGCCTACTCCCACAGAGCACTAAATAAAAATAGAGTGGGCATGCAGGCTGCGGCGGTGAAGCCGCCGCCACAACCAAGATGGCGGCTCTCCCTATGCTACTGCACTGACGCAATAGTACAAATATATTTACAGTTAAATCTGAATAGTTCTTGTATACTTAAGTTATTTTGTGTAAACAATTTAACACGTTTCAAATTAAGTGTTTAATTACCATAACCACTGACTGACAAGCACACAAGCCACACTGGCAGTTGCGCAGCTCCCAGATAAAAAATATTTTATATTTAATGTCGAAACAACAAAAATACATGTCCTTTTCAAAAAGAATTTACAGAATGTAAAATTTCAACTCATTGCCTCAAACTTTTACGCAGACGAAACTTCTCTGACCAAAAATTAAAAAAAGTTTTCGCTCACTAACTTTTTCATGTTATTTTAATTATTTACTTAGTTAAAACGTGTTGAAAAATAGTTTTACCATTAATATAAAAATAAATAAATATTTTTGATTGCACATCCTGTATCGCGAATCAATGCAGTACAAACCTGCAAAGTTTCAAGTTGATTGAATGATCACAAATAATTTAAATCTTAGTTTAATAATATCCCTTTCTCTTACTCGAGTACGGATGAAAATGCGGCGACGGGAGAACTTGCCACAGCTAAGATGGCCGATCTAGCCTCAACTTCCTCAATGCCTCAAAATATTTCGCACTTTGTTTACATTAAAATACGCTCTTAAGAGTAACTTGTTTTCAACACCTATGTAAATGTCAAGCTACAATAAATTATCAATGTATTGCCGACATTATCTTGGTCACTGATACTTTATTTGATATACGATGCAGTATAGTGTATGGCCTGGAACACACACGGAGTTTTCGTCCGCCACGGATTATTTGCCGTCGCCATCATATCAACAGGGGCATGAAGGAAAGTATTAGAGCATACACATTGGTCGGAAAAATAAACGATTGGTTTATTTACCCCTGACGGTAGCTGTGCAGCCGTTCGCTGGCACTACAATCGACGAATTTTCCATCGTCTCCGCCACGGTAACTCTAGTTACCGTGGACTCCGCCGAAACATTGGCGAACGTGACCAAGATTTGGTGGGGGATGAATCATGGCTATTCTAAAATTATTCTAAAATGGGTCTGAATCACAATTAGAAGTGGAAAAGTATACCTATATCATTTTAAAGTACCTTTGGGAAGCCTAAAACGAGTTACTTTGCATCTTAATTTAAAAAAATGTTCCACAAATGTTGTTGTACACCCCCCCCCCTTCCCCATACGGTCATCCTGGTTACGCCTATGCAACAATGAATACCTTTAATCAGCTGTAGTCTATTTTAAATGGAGGAATAACGTTTTGGAAACCTATTCAATTATTAGCCAATTTCAGTATCTTTCCCGCCAACTTGAGGCAATTCCCTTTAGATATATAAAACATATGCAGTAAGTATTCAATTTCACGTAATTTTACTTACCAGTCAAATTTTATTCAAAAGGATTGCTCCAAAGAATTTTAGGCTGTCATTTTGGCATTATTTATGGTTGGTTGAATGATAAAGTACTACTTCGTATAATGTATTCAGGTATCAAAAGATAAACTTATCTCATATAAGCTTTAGCCTGCCACTGGCTTGACTTTCTCGAAAACATTTTTATTAAGATCAGTGCCATCCGCTTAATGTAAATCTCCTCAAAAAGCCTACAGCGATGATATGTTAACGTCTATAAAACATATTTAGCAAACCCATACTTTGGCTTAATAGGTTGTTACTAAACTGCAGTAGAAATGTAAAAATCAATAATCGTACTGTATGTTAATGTTTTTAGTTGTTAAAACTTGTGCCAAAATTATTTTTAGGTGATCTGCACAATATCTTGTATACCGCTAAATGGACAATATATTACCGCACATATCTTGTATACTGCACATTGGATTTATAAATTATTTAAACTTTATTTGTTTGCCTTTAATTATAGCCTTGCAAAGCTTTCAGCTGATACAACTTTATACAGGCCTACATAGGTACTATTTATTTTACATTCTACAGTAAATTCGAAACGTACAGACATCATGAACATTTAATATTATTTTGTGCACCAACTGTTGGCTTTGCTTTTTTTACTTTCTATACACCAGTGGTCACAAAGTGGGTGCCGCAATTACACAACAAGGGACCCGCGAAATGTTTAAACCCTAATTCGCCCGGACTGTGCAGCAATTGTGAAAAAAAATGTTGGTGCAGACGCAATTGTGATCTATCAGTTGATATGAAAACTCAGTTATAAATGGCATAATCGAATCGAAATTATTTAGTTGCAGTTGGAAGAGTCAACTGATATCGATGCTAAAGCAAAAAATGTCTTGTCTTCACTCTATTTGTTGAAGATTACGAAATTTTGGAAGAATGTTTGTGCTGCGAGGAATTAGAAAAACCTACGACAGGAAATGTTTTCGATTTATGATTAATACATATTTTAATACAAATCGCTTATCTTGGTAATCTTACTTGGATATTTGTACAAATGGTGCTCCTTCAATGGAAGAAACGATAAAAGGGTTCGTTTCAAACGATATAAAGGAAAATGAAAACACACTGTAATAACTCGTTGTTTCATTCATCGTGAATCATAGGTAGGAAAGACAGTTAATTAACTGGTCTTGAATTACAAAGAGTATAGCAAGAAATAATTAAAATGGTTAATTATATCAAAGCTATACGATTAAAATCTCGTACATTTATAAAAATATGTGAAAAGATGCAAACTCACCACAATAACTGACTTCTTCATAATAAAGTGAGATAAATTTCGAAAGGTCGCGTATTAAATCGTTTTATTTGAACTGAATGAAACAAATATTAACATATTTTGAACTTAAAAACAAACCATAATTTTGTGTATTGTTAAAAAACGATTTTTTCATTACACTGTATCGAAAATAGTCACTTTCAGTATCAACTTTGATTATTGAAAATAGCGTTTTGCCGGTCTAGGTCGGCAAAATCAGTTGGAATCAGGTATCACTGCTATAGATCAATGAAAATTAGGTAAAAGTATGCATTTTTATCTCAATTTCTAGTTCATAGAATAAATAAACATTGACCTGGGCTCAGGGACATTATTGTGGGTTGGCAAAGTCTAATATTTCCCAACAATTTTGACCATATTTCCCAAATTTTGTGTGGGGGTTCTAAACGCACAGAAGGGGCTCTGGATTATGTTTTGTGGAATAAATCCCAATGGAAATGGCCCCTGGAGGCTCACAATCGGATTTTTTTATTTTAATGGACTTCTCTAAGTAGGGGTTTTAACCCTGCCGCAGGTGCTATATTGAGTACTTTAAGAGTTTTTAATATTTTACAAGAATTTTATTGAAAAACATTTCCATATTTTCCCCACCATTTTCTTTTCCCCAATGTTTACCTCGAACATAAAAATTTCCCCATTTTGGGAAAAACCCCAATCTAGCAACACTGGTCTGGCAGCCTGGAGCAGTGCACGGTATGTCAGTGTCAGTCAGTGTTGCCACAATAACAAGGGTTGGAACTAAATTTCCCAGAACATAATTTAAAAGAAGACTGCATTTATTTGATACAGAAATATTTTGATTTGCCCAACATTTTTTCATTGGAAATTACAAAACCTTTCGAAACCCAAACCTAGAGTTGGAGTTTTTGAGGGGTTTTGCTTACAATTTAATCCAAAAATCAAAATTCCAACTTTTTTCAAAATGTCAAATTTCCCAACTTTATGGATTTTAAGATTATTGGTGAGGGCGACGCTCCCCTTTGTCCCTCCCATATTACCCCTCCCTTGTCCCTGCCTGGGCTGTATTTAAGGTGTACCGAACATTGTACACTTTAAACAATCACATACATTGTAAAAATCACAAGACGCACATAGTAGTATAAAAGCAAATATTTTAAAGAAATCATTTTAAAATACTCACCATAGACGTGATATTAGTTATAAAAGTTACTGAATTTGAATGTAATATCTGAATATTAATTTTTATAATAATCTTATTAATAATAATTACAGAGTAATCCAGGGAGGCCATTTCCAACATCATAAGTAGGGAAACCACACCACTGCTTAGACCATTGTTGTTCAAAATATTGATAGCTTTACAGTATAATTACAGTTGCACGTTTATCATTCCCATTATGAATATATTAAATTTAAATAGTTAATAAAATTAATATACAAAAGTTTTTAATAATTTATTATTTAAGTTCCTATTTTTGCTCAAATCAAATTTTTTTATTAAATGGCAATTTTACATTTAATTTCAGACAGTCTATAAGCTCATGGGAAATTTTTTTGTGAGTAAATGGATAAAATATGAATAAAATTTTAACACCAAGGTAAATTACAAGCTTTAAGTAACTCAAAAGATGTTAAATTTCACTAATTTACAGTAATGTTAATTAATTAATGTCTGAACAGGGATAATGTTTTTTTAAACTCACCTCTCCCTAGTGCGTTTTTAAAATAACATCACTATGGTTTCATTTAAACACCTTAGTGACATTTTATTAGGCCTGTTTGCTACGTCATTTTGTCTTAACTAGACGCCGAGATAAAAAAATTATGTTCCAGACTTTTGCCTTATTCTGTACGCCAACATTTAAGCTCAGAATCTAAGCTCAGAATCAGTAATAAATACGTTAAATTACTTATAATAACCTACACATTATTGTGTTATAACACAATAAATTGAGAGATCCGACTAATTGACCCACTCGTTACGACAATACATATATACCTAAAAGTAGAGCATGAGACACTCGAGAACAAAGATGACTGCCGGTCACGTTACTCCACGTGCACTACTATCGCAGAAATTTCCAAAAATAATCAACATCTCGGAAACTGTGTCTCCTAGAGCGTTTTTGACGATTATCGATCCCCCCCCCCCTCTTACGAATACTATGACGTAGTGTACGTACTCCTAAGGGCTTCAACCAAAAACAAATTTTTACTTTTCCCATCTGGGTCCAATACAAACACGAAGTGTCAAATATACGTTGGAAAGCATTTCAAATCACCGAAAGCGGAAACCCTGTCCCAGAATGTGGGTTTCCTAGATACCAAGGAGTACGTTACGCCATCGTATACTCCGTAATGAGGGACTATGGAGAAGGAGTCGAGAATCGTAAATCACGCTCTAGGATTCATTTTCGGGTTAGTAAAGATTTTCGGAAGTTTCCTTAGGATTGTACCAAGCGAGCACAGTTCATGACTCTAAGTTTAGTGCAGGATCAATAGGGCGTAATCGACCGAAACGGAGTTCCAAGTTTTAACCAAATCAGTGAACAGGTGCTTTGAACATTTAAAAATTTACAAGAAAAAAACAGCAAAAGCTGAACTCATTATACCTCCATTCGATTTATCTAAAAAATATTAGCGAGATTCAACTCACTTACCACAAAATCTCCAGATGCATAATGCATTTAAATTTAGTAGATAAGTCCCTCTTGGATGGTAGGCGCTCCCTAAGAATGGACTTTTACTAATTCCATTCTATCTAACAGAAAAATTTAAACACATGATTTCTCCTACATGTAAACGAACAAAATTACTCGAAATCTACTGAAGCACTGTGTGTTTAACCCTAAAATTTGGTAAGTACCGTAGGTCCTTATTTCGTATTAGGTCTATTTGCCAAGAAAGTACGTTCGCCAATCCATGTCTAACTGCAAAAGTTACGAAAACACAATAAAATCAATTAACTTAATTTCTTCTAAAACACCTACAAATTTTCTTTTTCTTTTTGCATCTTTGGGTGTTAGATTTTAGTTTAGGTCAAAGTGTAATACCCCAATAATCAAACCATATCCGAAGCATGGTAATTCAGCCAGTACTTTCTATAGCCGAGCAAAGGAACTACTAACGTGTATTGAATAATTATATTTTATATTTATAATTTATTCTGCGACAGTGTTATCTTGAAAATACAATTTTAATACACAAACAGAATACCACTTTGAACTTTATTGCATATAACTGTATAATTAAATCAAAAAACTAATTGTCTAACATTTCACACCTATAAACACTTTGATTGAAGTAGTAACAACTACAATTTGCGTTTATCAACAACATTTCTAACTAGCAGTGCTTTATTTAATATAAACCATGAGAGCTTCCCTCGGTGTTTGCCCTTTAACTTTAACTCACTAGATAATCTGAAACAGTCCTGTTTGTTTTCAATATTTGCGAGGATTGAAAACGCTTAACTTCGCCGTACTTATAAAGATATCGCGCTGCAAAAACAAATTTTTCAATGTCAAATACAACAAAATATTTGTTATATTTAACAGTATGCAATATTTATTACTAATACAAATATTATGTACAACACTTGGTTATTATTCCTTAATAAATTACCTTAAAATTTGTCAAGTTTCCATCATCTTCTGTTATTCTGATTGTGGTCTTTCAGACATCTTACAAATACCTTAAGTTAAATTAAAGATATACAAAACGTACTAAATGATCCGTGCACTTTCACATTTTAACCGTTAAATATATAAACTATAAATTTTGAGGATATATTTTGTGATATCTAAACTAATAAACGGTACCAGGAACTGGCACATACTTTCTCACAAACATATTTAAATTATTAAACAGATTCACTGTGATTTCATAATTGTAGGTTGGGTAGAAGAGGTGATTTATTAAAGTAGGAGATTAACTAATAAATATTATTATCTAGAGAGAAAACTATTCGATCGATTTCGAACAAATTTACACCAAACACGTCAATTGGGGCTGTATGGATGCACGAAAAAGGGTTTTGAAAAAATTTGAAAACAACCCCCTTTATGGCCAAAAAACCCCCAAAAATCAGTTATTATTATTATAGCTAAACGAGAATTTTAAGAAAGATGCGGTTTTTTGCATATGTTAGGGTACATTAAAGGCTACAAATAAGCCAAATTGTATCAAAATCGTTAGAGCCGAAAAAATAATAACTGATTTTTGGGGTTTTTTTTGCCAAAAAGGGGGTTGTTTTTCAAAAAATTTCAAAACCGTTTTTCGTGCATCTATATAGGACTACTTGACATGTCTGGTGCAAATTTGTTAGAAATCGATCGAATAGTTTTCGCTCTAGCTTTGTATACATACAGACATACATACATACAGACAGACATTTTGTAAAAAAACACTTTTTTACTCAGGGGGTCCCAAAACGGATATTTCCACAAAAATCTCAACATCGATATTTTTGCGATCACTATGCTTTCTCTATACTATAGTATAGTGAGAAAGTAAAAGGACTTGTTTTTGTTAGATGGTTAGCAAAAATATGATACGACAACATACACCATAATAGCGTTAAACAAATTGTGCTCTCACTTTTTTTATTCTTAAAGTTTTGAAAGGTTATAAAATGTTTTATTTAACTGATACACATTTATTAAGGTTTTCTAAGACATTTTTTAATATCCTGTAGTTTTGGTAGGATATAGGCCTACACTGCCCCCTCCCTTACACACACACATTTCCCCACACATACCTCTCTTACCTACACTTGCTTTTGTTTTCAATTATTTATTTATTGAATACACAAATTTTATCAATACCCCCAAGAGGTTTCCGACCGGAGTTTCGTCTATATCAGTTACAAATGTTCAAATGTTTGCAGTTTAAAAAATTATATTTTACTCAATTGTTCCTAGGAAAAACAATTTAGGCATATTTATCCACATTGTTTTACAAAGATTGATGTGGAGTAGACTTCTTTGTCAATGTGGCAACAAACAAAATAAATAAATCAGAAATGCCTCATATTATAGGTTGCGAAAAGGGTATTAAAAACTGTTTTTCGATCATAATCAATATACAAACAGATATGACAACTTTAATAATAATACGTATTTACATAATGCCATTTTCCAAAATATTACTTAAATATTCTTGTCTTGGCCCATTTCTCGACTTGATACTTAAAAACTTTCAAAATAAATTAAACAGCCAAAGTAACAGTTTTAAAGGAATGTCATCGATAATCTTTTAGCGATACAAACTTTACTTAAGTGAAATGGTACTCTAAGCATGCATACTTAATTAAGTTTGAAAAGCAAGTTTTGAGCAAGGAAAATAATCTTACCGGCAGAGGCTTATTCAACAAAAGTGGAAGTTAAGGGTAAATTTTTAATGAGTGGAATCCTCCCGAAAAGTAAAAGTGTTTTAATCTTTCTACAAAGTTAAATGAATTATAAGTACTTCTTTTAAGTTGATTAAAGTATAATAAATTTAAAATTATTGAGATCGGTGTTAACGACTTAATACAAACGACTTTTTAAATTTATTTAATACAAACATTTTTTTCTTTTTACAAACAATTTTTAAAACCAATTAAAATTTTTAGTGATATTATAAATATGTTATTGTTTTTGGATTTAAGATTTAATAAAACACTATTTATTAGCATTATTTTTCAATTAAATATTTAATAATATATTTAATAAATTGATTGTTTCAGAAACGTTCCTCTGTCCTATGACCCACTTCAAGTGTAACAACCACTTCTGCGTCCCTCTTCATGCTGTGTGTGACTTTAAGGATGACTGCGGGGATAATTCCGAAGAAATTAACTGTTGTAAGTGCAATTGCATTTAATTTTCACGTTGTATTCGTTATACAAATATTAACCGTACAAAAATGTACGAAGTTATTTAACATATTTCACTTATGGTTTCTGGACATGACTTTATTTATTGAATACATGTTTACTTACTACTAATGTTTCCATACCTTGGTTCAATAGTTTCTGTTTAACCCTCGAAGTGCTATCGACTCTATAAGATCCAATTCGACAATCTTGTAACGTGCTATCGGCTCTATAAGACCCGATTCTTAAAATCGATATATCGAAGCTAATATTTATCTGACTAACTTGCACTTCACTTAGAATGAAAGTAAATTATTGAATTCTCTACTCAGTATTCAGTGCGAGATTGTCTTGCAACAGATTGGAAACAATAACAGACGACAATATTGTCAGCTGTAGTCTGTGGTTTCAAAACTGGTATATCAACAACGCGGTTGTTTGTTTTGTTCAAACTTATTGTTTATAACGCGAGTTTTGTTAGTGTTTGATTTATATTATAGTGTTGATTATATGTTTAGTGAATAGTTTATTTTAGGCAGATTATAGGGAGGTAATGTATTTTATGTTATTGTATAGGTTATTCTGAAAATGAGTCAACTAAGCCTAAGTGCGATTAGGGAAGCTCTTATATTATGTGCGTTATGTGACATGCTTCGATATTTTTACTTGTAAGTGTTTTTTTTACTATTCAAAATCCTATTGTTGTATATATTTTTTTTCATAATAAAATGTTTAATATTTTGTATATCTTGAAATTTTTATTCGGTAAATTCAGTGAATGTGAACAGCCTCTAAAGTTCAAAATTTTAGTGAATTTATTATTTTTTTTTTCATTGTGATTTATCATCCATTGTACTTTTATTGGATAGTGGTAAGTAAATAAAACTATTACTATATTATCCTCTGATCTTTTCTGAACACTTTGATATATAATAAGTCGAATATAAATACAAATTTGTATTTATTATGAATTTTTCAAAATATGCGCAATGCCCTAAAAATGCTTAGCACTAAAGAAAGATCTCCTCAGCACTTGGAGGGAATAGGTAGACAAGAAATGTACTTTTCTTTTATAAACTATCTAAAAATGTATGACCTGTTATGGTAAACTAAACTTTGTTACCATGTTTGGTTAATTTCAGAAATCACTGAACTTTCTTGGAAAAATCTTTCTTTAGTGGATAATTTAGACTTTCCTTATTAACCTAGGTACATTAGTTATTTAGAATATTTAATTTTAGCACTAAAATATAAAAACAACATACCTCTTAGGAAAGTTGTTTACGCATTCAGTGGTAGTTGCTATGGCAACGAATAAATATTAATATATTCACAGCTGACTAGTTCCAACAATTTACTATGCAATAAGGGAATTTTAAAAATAGATGCCATTGAAAGCCCAGCTGTTAGTTTTAAGGCTCTTCTTTACCTTGAAGAAAACTCCCGAGTGTACAGTATGATTTCAATGCAAAAGGCCTGACTCAAACCGCAAAATCGTTGAAACATGCATTCGTAATACCGTGTTTCGGATTCTATTTATAAACTAGTGGACCCGGCAATGCTTCGCTATTCCTTAATTTGAAACTTTGAAAGCCTGTAATTGACCCTGAATAATTTTCTAAATGGTTTCTTAACAGACATCGTTGGCTGTGGTTCGGATTCCACGTGTAAAACTGTAGGTCCCGTCTTCATTGCAAAACAGTAGGACGTTAAACACAAAAAAAAAAAAAAAAATTTGAAAGCCTGTAATTCATATCCCGTGTAATTCAACATCCTGTAATTCGTATCCCGTGTAATTCAACATAGGCCTAATGATTGTTACACATAATTAATAAAACAACTGATTTGAATCAAAAGTTTAATACAATTTTAGGTTAGGCCTTTAAAAACTATGAAATATAATAATTCAAACATCTAATATTACAATTTAACATTATTTTATTGTTACACATTATAAATAAAACAGCTTATTTGGACCAAAGGTTTAACACAATTTTAGGTTAGGCCAATTATTATAAAATCAACACACTTTATTTGAAAGAGTTTGGAATTATCACCATAGTAACCAGAATAACACATTAATAAATACGAATCAGCTGTTTCATCTGTTATATGGCTGCTTATGGGAGGGATGAATTTTCGCATTTTCTACCCTTTAAATTCAAAATTTTGTAAAATCCTTTCTTAGTACGCCTCTACATTATTGGACGGATGTACCTTCCAAATTTCAAGACTCTAGCTTTAATAGAATCATCTCTGCGTTGATCGTTAGTCAGGACATTGCATTTTATATAAGAGATTAATAATCTGAGAAACTACTTTAAGTTATAAAGAAGGCTTTATATTTTTTACGTGTTAGTTTAAAATATGGAAATTATTGCTTAAAACTGCCAAAAAATGCGTAAAAAATAATCGATTTTTACTCATTTAAACTGTTGATTAAAAGGAGATGCCGACCATTTATTTCAATTATGAGATATAAGACAAAAGCACAAAGCCTTTAACAACAATTTAAGATGTTTCACAACTTTTTAGGTTGAAAAACGGACTCCGAAACACGGTAGTACGAAGTGCATATTTTTGATGTTTTACGCAAGGTATAGAAGACCCTTAACCTACAACCGACTGGATTCTTAGTTCTTACCATCATCTAGATTTTGCGAAGATGAATTAACTAAATATTTAGACATACCGTTTGCTAGGATGACATTTAAAATCAAAATCCCTGTCAGAATGTAGACTAATTTATAGAATATTAAAAAAAGGATTTAGTTTAGCTCTAGGATGCTAACATATCAGAGAAAAATATACCCATATTTACAAATTATTGGTAAATATGCAGTTTTTTATTGTGTGTGTAAGTTATTTACTAGTATATAAAAATCACATATTCTACTTAAAATTTAGGTTACGTTAAATTATTTTGCACACGATTATTTGAGCGAAGCCAGTAGTTGGTTGTTGATTCACTTATGAACCTCCCCTAGTTAATGAATAAACATTTTCTACAGTGTTTACATTCCATTACAACTGTGGACTATTTTTATTGCAGACTAACTTGAATGCAAGTTATAAATCATTTATTAGCTAGTAGGGCTAATAAATAACAATGGCGACTTTGTAGTTCAATTATCTATATAAATAAAAATGTAAATATTCGTTTGACCAAAATCATAAATCTCCAAAAGTTCTTCACCGATTGTTTAGAAGTTTTGACACAAAGTTTAGTTTGAATACACGCGTGATTTTATATACTTTTTGGAAAAACAATGCCATTGTTTGACGTAAAAAAAGCACAAATTATACTAAATGTTTTACGTCAATGTGAGCGCCATACTAAATAATAAATAAATATATTTATTGTTGTTATACAGTAATCAGCTGTTTGCTCTAATATTTCCACTAACAGCTGATTTTAAACATTGAAGCAATTATCTTTATTTCTAACTTTTTGGTTAGGTTTTTATTAAAGTGTAAACCTGAGCCTTTCTGTTTGTTTTAACCTTTATTATAACTGTTGCTATAAAATATACGAAATAATTTGATTTGGACATTAACCATCTTAGCTTTGAGGTTATTATTAATCCTACACCTTTATTATAAAGAAAACGTAACATAATTATGTGTATAGAAGGTTCCAACAGAATTGGCGTGCGGAGCACCCTGGGATCCCCTAGTTTTGGAATAGAAATATGATTTGAAAGCTCTTAATTGATCTTTAATAATTAATATCATACTTTAACAAAATAAACAAAAGTTGGAGCAAATAATTTTTAATTTAGAATTAAGGTTTAAAAATTATCTTCAACTACACTAGAATAAAATCGACCAATAAATTATAATACTGAAAGTTTTTTTAAATGTTTTCTCCTATAAATTAAACAATAATTTTATAATTTTTAATAGCTCAAATTCAGAACTTAAATCAATGTTAATTTCAATTTTGTAAATTTGCAAGAAAACCTTAGTCTTATATTTCATCGCCAGTACCGAAAGTGGAAATTCGATCCAGAACCGGAATGACACTTTAGGTATGAGTTATGAACGATACTTTTTATTACACTGTTCATAATAATAATAAAAGAATGTGTAATTTATCGACATAATGTAACTACACCAAAAAGGCATAACTTTTAACCAAACATTTAAATATTAAAGATTATAATTTGTACGTTTTAAACTTAATGTATTTACTTTTAATAAAGTATACAATAATTGCAATGGAGCATTTAAATCTTTCTCAGAAATTTTATCTGGATTATTCGGTAATTTACTCATAAAATAATGTAAACAATAGTGTTTTCATAGTTTTTACGGTTTTACTGCTAGAGTTAAATTAATAAGAACAGCTTATTTCAAATACAAAACTTATTATTACTGAAAGAAGCTACTAACATGCTACTAGCGCAACTGGTGTTAGAATGCTTAAGTAAGGGACAAATTTAAAGCTGCCTTTCCCGGACTGGACCGAGAAAATATCACTTTCAATATTAATTTATACTACATCTGTGATTAAAAACTATTAAACTATAAATGTGCTATCAAACATATAATTTGAAATGTACAAAATTCTTTTACATGTATATAAATATTATCAAATCCTATAGAAGCGAGTGTGCATACATACGTACGTACGTACGTGAGTAACAATACAATATAACAGCTGATTTCACCCATCATCTGTAATACTCAAACAAAACCCAGCGTAGATTATACTTTGGGGTTGTGTTTACAACTTCAATCATAATAATTTCTTGCGAAGTTGATTTTTTTAAATATGAGTTATAGAACTATGTGTGTATAATACGTTATAAGATTTTGTTTTGAGGTTATAAACTGTATATAGTTACAACCTTTTATCATCAATTTATATTCGTTTATACAAATTTAAAGAAAAAAATATCTTTTTGTTTAACTTTGGAAACGTTCATACATCTTCTTATAACATACAAACATATTCGATTATTAATTTGTTCTCTATAATATTAATAACATCTAATAATTTGATTTATCAATATGAAATAAAAAGCTATTAAAAGATAATATTTGTATCTTTCTTTAAATATATAATAACGTAAATAAAAAAAAAAACATTTGAACAAATAGGCCTACAGTTTTATAATCCTTATAGTTGTACACATTTACCGATTTAAAAATCCCCGTAAGCATAGTTAGGTAGGCCTAGGCCTAGATAATGTCTGTTGTTTTTATAGTATGTTTTTACATGATGTATTTCTGATCTAATTAATCTGCCTGTGATTTTTCACGGAGGCTTACTAGTTTATTTATAACGGTGCAGTTGTTTAAAAGCAGCCAAGAATTCAACAAGAACTAAATGGAATAGTAATTATTGGCCTTTATACCAAGTATTACTTTGATGTCCTTAGCTCACAGACCTTGTTGGAATCCAGAATTCCGATGCAACAATGGAGAATGTCTTCGTCCTGGAGAACTGTGCAACCAACATCAAGATTGTCAAGATAACTCGGACGAGTCTGATTGTAAACCTGGTAGGTGCATTCATTAATTTAGTTCTGTAATTTAATTTAGTGACTCGATTATAAAAATGGAAAGAACTATTTATGTAACTAGTGCAAGGGCGGTCCGAGGTATAAACGAACTACGTGGCCTCTTTTTACGACAAGAGAAAACAAAACCAACAACACAAACTATTTGGCGTATTTTCGTTTCGTCGGTTGCAGTTTTGTCAATTATAATCAACCAACCTAAATTATACATAAACTAGCTGGCCCGACCCGGCTTTGCACAGATAGACAAATCAAAGTTAAATGTATATTAAAAAAAATATATTATATCAATAAATATATTACACTATGTATTTCTTATGGAGATTTTTAGTAACTTTGATCCCCAAACTCCCGAAAATGTCGAATTTTTTTAAAACCTTCCTTAGAGAGCACCTATGGTCCTATAGGAAGGAAGCTACATGGCCAATTTCATTCCAATCCGTTCGGTGCTTTTTTATTAACTTTGATCCCCCAAACCCAGTAAAATGTCGAATTTTTTTAAAGCCTTTCTTAGCGAGCACCTAGGGCCTTAGAGGAAGCTACATTCCAAATGTCATTCCAATTCGTTCGGTGGTTTGTTTTTATAACATTGAACCCCCTCCCCCCAAATCCCCTAAAATTTCGATTTTTTGAAAACCTTTCTTAGTGATCACCTATGGTCCTAGAGGAAGCTACATACCAAATTTTATTCCAATCCGTTCGATGGTTTTTTGTAGTAACTTTGACACCCCCAAACCTCCCCTAAAATTTAGAATTTTTTGAAAACCTTTCTTAGCGAGCACCTACGACCCTAGGGGAAACTACATACCAAATTTCATTCCAATCCGTTCGATGGTTTTAGAGAAATAGTGATTTTGTAACTTTGACCCCCCCCCAAACCCCCCTAAAATTTCGAATTTTTTTAAAACACTTTCTTAGCGAGCATCTATGGCCCTAGAGGAAGCTACATACCAAATTTCATTCCAATCCGTTCGATGGTTTTTTGTAGTAACTTTGACCCTCCAAACCTCCATTAAAATTTCGATTTTTTTTAAACCCTTTCTTAGCGAGCATATATGGCCCTAGAAGAAGCAACATACCAAATTTCATTTAAATAAGTTCGGTAGGTTTTGAGAAATCGTGATTTAGTAACTTTGACTTCCAAAAACCCACCCTAAAATTTCGAATTTTCGGAAACTCTTTCTTAGTGCGCGTCTAGAGCCTATAAAGAGTATTACTGCCAAATTTCATGTTTGTAGGCCTCGTGGTTTTGGAGAAACTGTGATGAGTCAATGAGTCAATGGTATTTGGCTTTTATAAGTATAGATTTAAATATATAAGAGTAATAAATACAGCAGTATAAAGTACAATTAAGTCACGAATCGCCACTCTATTTGTTTTGCTCAATTAAACTGCGACTGTGAACTAAGCCGCCTGCAGCGGCCTCAGCCACACGAAGGTCGAAGGACGTAAAGAGAGCTCACCTTTCTGCTTATACCTTACACCCCTTTCACTAGAACAGACTTGCTCTTTACAGGAGAGATTTGAACTTATGGAAAACCATAGCGCAAGTTTCAAATTTACGTATGGTACTTATGGCCTGGAGAAGAGTTTCAGTGACACAGAGTTGAAGAAATCATGTAAACGACATGACACCATATAATAAATAACTATTGAGCATGACGTGTGAGAAATTAACTAGATAAAATAAAACACGAACAGAATATCCCACAACAAATACGTTTACTAACTTCAAACGCGTTGCAACGACAATGTCGCCATCCTCAGTGATACACGGGCTACAGTAACTAACCAACTGTAGCTGAACTGTAGATTGCGCAAATCAAACAGTTTAGCAATCAACTATTTTACGTACTAAGAGTGCAATAAAAGCTTTATTTCTCAAGAATTGTAGGAAAATAAAAGTAACACAACATATCTATACTAATATTATAAAAAGGTAAACTTTGTTTGTTTGTTTGGTAATCTCTGAAACTACTGAATTGTTTGAAAAAATAGTTTTACTAATAAAAAGCTACACTATCCCTGAGTAACATAGGCTATAATTCATTTTGATAAAAACATTTTTTACTTCAATATTTGTAAATTTAGTCGGAAAAATCTTAGGTTGGGCCTAGACTGAGGAATTAACACATGTATTTACATTTATTACAATAGCAACCAATTGAATAAAATAACAGATAAAACAGCTGTTAGCTCTAATATTTCCATTAACAGCTGATTTCAAGCTATGAAGCAATTATTTGTATTTCTAACGTTTAGGTTAAGTTTTTATTAAAGTTTAGACCTGAGCATTGCTGGTCCTTTTAACCTTTATTATAACTTCTGTTATAAAATGTACGAAATAATTTGATATGATCGTTTAAAATTATTTAGCATTTGGGTTATTATTAATCCTACACCTTTATTTTAAAGAAAACTTAACATGATTATGTGTATAGAATTTTCCAATGGGGTTGGCGTACGGAGCAAGCAGGGGTTTCCCCTAGTCTAATATATATAAAATTAAGTTAGTTCAGATAAAAGTAAATTATGTTTACTGTAATCGCAGTTCAGTTCTCCCACTTGTGAAAAATGTAATTTCACCTATCCTATATTTGAGGTGTAACGCTTGTATGGTTAAAAATATTTTACTATCACTCCAAGTAATGAAAGGCTGTACATGATTTACTTAACTAAACAAAAGAGTATTTTGGGCAAAGTCATACCCAAAACGTAGGGTTTTCTTTCGGTATTTCGGTCTCAGATAGGTAAACCATCCCAAGCTACAAGGAGGTTTATTAAACACATATTGCGCCAAAATCTAGTTTTAATATTCGTTTCAAGGTCTAAATCATTTATATTAATCCGCGCTAAGCCAAACCTAAAATTGCGTTGCGTCATTGAAGCTGAATCAGCTGTTTATCTTTTATTGTGTGCAATTGATTGCTACAAAAATAAATATCAAAATGGCTACAAATCAGCCCTTATAAATTTTAGTTAAATATTTCCGCAATATCCAAGGAACCTGTGGTTATTTCAAAATTTGTAGTCAAGGCCAATAAAAAAAGTATTTTACGGTTGTGGGAGGTAGTGAGGGATTATTGTGAGTCCATATCCCTTCGGAGCATGCATGGTTATGTTTATACACTTTTTTTTTATTTTAGTTATTCGGACATTTGCCATCACATGTGTGTTAAAAAAATCAATACACAACGTTTCAAGAATATAAAAAAACTCCCGTTATCAAGTGATTAACAACTAAGGGAATATAACCTCTAGGTTTATGTTCCCTTAGTTCCACACAGACCTAGATCTAGAGATCTAGGTCTGTGTGGAAACAAGTAAAACTAAAATATACCACTAACCTTAACCATCTGCATAGTACATCTCGGAGCTGAAACTGAGAAACAAAACAAAAAACACAATATATAAAAACACAGAAAAGCACAAACACACACCTGAAGGCAAACCACGTGTTTACAGACTGGAGTCAGACAAACATCTGGCAGAGTGCGAGGGAGTGGCAGCCAGTTAGGGGATTTTTAACACATAAATGATGGCAAATGTCCAAAATAACTAATAATAAAATTGAACATCCATCATTAATAAATGATAACTTCAAACAGAGAATATGTTTATGTGGCACCTTTTTTACTTCGCATTCTTTTCTGAATTTTTTTAGAGATATTTTTGTGTAGGCACTGCTGTGATTTTTTGTTCTAGTAGTGCTGAACTTATTTATACTTTTTGTACATTTTTCAAATTATGTTTCTTTTCTTTTTTCATAATAATAATAATTATTAGCCTATTGTAAAGTTATGTTCTGCACAACTCGTGTCGACGTACAGATGTCGTACCTATGTATGCACTAATCCACCAGTTTTAATATTTTTTTATGACTTTAATGTAAAATAGAATGAAATAAACAAATTATTACTATGTTAAAAGCCAATGTTTAAATTATATTACTTCATTTTGGTAGAATATCTCAACGTTGTTTACAATTTCGTACATTACTATACAATATGTTTAATTACAATAATGTACAGTGTTTGTTTTGTGACATAAACATTTCACATTTATTTTCATGGCGTTGGTTTGGGACATTTTTATATATAGCCAGTTGATTCTACTAAAAGTGGGCAATTACCGACGTAGATGTAATGGAGCATGTAGCCTACGGGCGTAGCAGGCTGGCTTTTGTTTAAAGGCGTGTTATTTGCTAATGGATTATTTTAGGTACAACCACTCCATTTGTTAAAAAGCTTCAAAATACATATAACTATATAGTTTTTCTTTGATGTTATCCGTTAAGTACCCTACTTTAATAAATGAATATCGTCCGTTACTTATTATAATTATCCGCATAATCTGCTTTCAAAGGCGGGAAAGGTTTTAGTCGACGCCGACAGTCGTGAATTCTAAATGTAGCAAATGTTTCATTTCACCTTTTTATGTTTAGGCTAAATATATACACAAGGATGGATAAATAAAAAAATAATTGATTTGATTTGATATTTAAGTAAGGATGTACCTGATGTCGTTGCATTTGTTCTTCATAGTTATATTACGATACCACCTACGTTAACTAACATAATAAGCCTGCATGTCGGAAGTTATCGTTTGAAAAAAACACTTCAATACAAGAAGGAAATTTATAAATAATATTTGTTAGAAATTAAATTCTTGCCTTAAATACGTAATGATAAAAATCCATTTTATTACCCAAAACTTTTACACAGGAGCCGCGTTCTAGAATTGTTTCTTTTGTCAAAATAATATATAAAATGTCCAATAAAAATAGGTCCAGAAAAGCTGTTTTCTCTTTATCCGTCATTTTGTTTGTTTACAAAAAAATATCTTTTGAAGTAGATAAGATATTGAGTTCAAATTTGGCGAACATATTTGTTATGTAAACTTTTACCAGAGTATCTTTACTTTTTTCAAAATCGCAGCCTTTAACAATTTTAGAGATATTTATATAACATTGAACATTTTAAAAGGCCGCCGTTTAAAAAAATGTTTCCTCCAGGAGAAATGTATATTTCTCTCTTACAAGAATATAACTTCTTGTGGTGGCATAATATTAAGTTAACATTCTTATCGTAAAATGTGTCCTGATCAACCGTGAAAAGTCACAAATCTTCAGTCAGAGGTATTTAAACGAAATCAAAGGCCTTCAGCTAAGGATAAGGCTTAAGTCTGAAATATAATGATTACTTCGGATTCTATTTAAGGTAGAAGGTCATAACAAACAATTTTGGATCGATTTAGAAATAAGCTTTCTACATTCTACAGTTCTGAAATTAAGATCTAAATAGACATTATGTCAAAAAATCACAAAACCAGGATGACAGTATTCCATATTCTTACTTTACTCTAAAATGCCCACATTATCGTTTTGTCGAGATAATTAACTATGAAGAATTACTGGCTTTTTTTGCAATTTCTGAGGAATTAAATGCGATTTACTAACACATTGGTAATTGCCCAATAGTCAAAAGATGACATTTCAAAAATCTTCGTCCACTCTTATTGACCTACTATTTTGTTTACAATGTTACGACAACTTAATGAAACAATAAATGTTGGATCACTTTTTATGGACGCAATAATTGCCAGACAAAGTAATAAGCACAAAAATTATTTCGAGACTTATACATAAAATATCTACATAGATGGAAAATCTCGGCCGAGTTCGTTAGTGGGCGAAATAACCCAAAGAGGTAAAATTTTAGGGGGTTTGAAACTATGTAAAATCACTAGTAAAGTCCTTTATATGTAGCTAAAATTGTTGTCAGATATATCAACACTAATCACAAAGCTCACTGACACAGTAGGCAGATATATCATCACTAATCACAAAA